>JAODAL010000245.1:0-240000 GCA_025379985.1 Phyllomedusa bahiana
AGCAAAATTTTGCCCATGAGGAGTGTGGTGTAAAAAAAGGGTGCAAAGTATCTTTGAAAGACTATCACCCGTTCCCAGTACTCCCTGATTTCCGGGCACTCCCATAGACAGTGATATAAGTCGGCTGCACCCGATCCACACTTGAAGCACTGATCCGTTGTGAATCTCCCCATTCTATGGCCCCTCAAGGGTGTGAGATAAGCGCTATGCATTATTTTAACAAACCTCTCCTGATATCTGGCCGCTGGCAAATATTTGTAAGCATCTTGTAACGCCTCCAGTATCACTGATGGCGTCAGAGGCATCTCTAGTCTGCCACTTAGGCTGTAACCTGATTGATCACGATCAACATCATCAAGGAGATATTTGTATATTACTGACAGATGTGCTTTTCTTGAGGGTGGGTACAGCAGCGTCCGTTCAAAAATTGTATCCCAATCAGCTGGCCTAAGTTGTTGCCTTACTTTGGTGGCATAACTCGCTGCTTGCATGTAGTTAAAGAAGGGAACTGGTAGTGTTTGATATTTTTGTTGCAAGTCTCGAATGGAAAGTAATTGTTTGGTGTCCGTATGTATCAAGTGACGTATCTGTTGCACGCCCAGTGTATGCCAAATTCTGAATGTATTATACGGTTTGCCCTCTTGAAAGTCCGGGTTTGACATTAGGGACAAATATTGGGAGTAATCCGGGTTCAAGTGCTTGTTTTGCCGGATTTTCCGCCATGCCCGCCATATAGGCATCAGCATGTGGTTTGACCTCATCAGTGGCGATAACCTGCCAAAAGGCAGATGAACAAAATTAAGGAGGGAGATATGTGGGAGGGTCAATTGGTCTAACCTACTATCTGTGAAAACACTTGTAGACTGCGCCCAGTCAGCCAAAAAAACGACCCAGCGCGGTCAAGTTGTACAGGCGTATATTGGGGAACCCCATCCCTCCATTAAGTTTGCGCTGATGTAGGAGGAACAGGGGGATACGCGCTCTTTTCCCGTCCCAGATGAATGACCTGTACTGGGCATTAATCATTTTCTCCTCCCCAGGACGTAAATAAATAGGGAGCATGTGAAAGATATAAAGTAGGCGAGGGAACTCCACCATTTTGATGAGGTTACACCTCCCTAAAAAAGACAGCGGAAGTTTGGTCCACCTCTTCATGGTCTCTGAGAGCTTCCCCAAGTAAACATCCATGTTCTTCTTATATAGGATATCTGGATTTCTAGTTAGTCACACCCCCAAATATTTAATTTCATATTTACACCACCGGATTGTATGTGATGTAGACCATGACGGAATCGCCGGACCCTGTAGGAGCATACCTTCACATTTATCTACGTTGATGGTGTATCCTGATAATGCACCCTTATCCATCACATCCTCAAGTATTGGGGCCAGTGTCTGCTTAGGGTTGGCTATCATTAAAAGAAGATCGTCCGCATAGGCCGTGATCTTTATGTCTCGATGTGGGAAAGAAATTCCCTGGTAGAGAGGGGACTGGGAAATGTGGTACAATAGGGGGTCAATGGATAAATTAAAAAACAAAGGCAACAGTGGGCACCCTTGTTTAGCTCCTCTAAAAAGATCAATTACCGGCGAGATTTTGTTATTAATAAGTAGGGAAGTAGTGGAGTTAGAATGCAAATAGTCTACAAAACTAGAGAAGAGGCCCCCGAACCCTCTACGCAGCAAAGTGGTGCTAAGAAAAGGCCAGGACACTTTGTCAAATGCCTTTTCTGCGTCCAGGCTAAGGAGCATGGATAAAGGCTGACCAGCCTCCCGGGCCTGTGTTATAGCCGCCATTGCTGTTCGTACAATTTTTGTGGAATGCCTATTAGCAATAAACCCATTTTGTGAGGGATGAATAATTTGGGGCAGGAGATTTTGTAGTCTGATGTCCAGAATAGTAGCCAAAATTTTGTAGTCCTGATTTATTAAGGATATCGGCCTGTAGGAGGCCAGCAGGGTCGGATCTTTTTGGGGCTTTAGAAGTAGTATGGTTCGAGAATCGTGAAAAGAGTCCACCTCCACTGACTCCACATATATATCATTGTACAATTTCATGAGGAGGGGAGTAATTTCTGCGGTTATGGATTTAAAGAACTCAGCCGAATACCCATCAGGCCCTGGGGACTTCCCACTTGCCAGTCCCGTGACTACCCTGCGAACCTCCTCCTCTGTAATTGCAGCCTCCAATTGCTTCCTCTGTACCTCTGAGATGCCCGGCATATTCAACGAATCTTGAATAGATGATACTCTTTGGGTGTCATAGGGATCAGCACTATACAGGGATTCGTAAAAATCTATAAATTCCTGCTCTATTTCTCGAGGGTCAGTTAGTATCTCACCTGAGGTTGGGGCTTTTATCGCCGCTATGGAGGGTCTTGCCTGCCAAGGTTTTGTGACATTTGCCAAAAGTGAGCCCGTTCTATTTCCCCATCTGTAAAATTTGTTTTGTTGGATCCTTAGCTGAGCTTTAGCCTCTCCCTGGAGAAATGTGTGAAGCAGTTGTTGTGCCGCCTGGAATTCTTTTTTATTGTCTAATGAGGGGTCTAAAGAGAATTTATTTTGGAGTTGTCGAAGGTTTGAATGCAGCTCCTGGAATCTTTTATTTTGGCTCCTGCGTTTCATGCTTACGTAACTGATGATGTGTCCTCGCATGACAGCCTTCGCCGTTGACCACAGCAGAGGTGTGTCCTGCGCGTGAGCTGCATTGTCTTCCAGAAACTGCAACCAATGTACCCGGAGAAACTCCCTGAAGTCATCTGATTGACTCAGATATCCCGGGAATCTCCACCCTTGAGACCTTGGGAGAAGTAGTCTGCCCCCCACCACGATTGTTATGGGAGCGTGATCAGAAATCGCGATAGGGAGTATGTCTGCGTCTATAATTGCGTGGTACAGAGAAGAGGACACCAGTGCCAGGTCTATGCGTGAGAATGTACCATGCACAGCCGAGTAAAATGTGTAGGATCTCGATGTTGGGTTAACCACCCTCCAATAGTCGAAGACACTCAGTTTGGCCATCAAATCATCCAGGGAAGAGTCACTTGTCAGACCTCCGACTGAGCCTGCGATCTGTCTAGGTAGGGATTGGGCGCGTCTGGAAATTTAAATCGGGATTAGGATAGTTGTAGAATGTTTCGGGGTGAGCTTCACAGGGTCACCCTTTTCAGGGCTGTACTCTATCAAAGGTAAAAACATAGGTGGAAAAGCAGGGTAAATTTAGAACATGTGTTTCTCTTGTTTACACTGAGAATATACCGACCTGGACAAGACCCCAAATTGCCCTACACCAGGAATTACCCTCCATGTGAATACCCAAACAATTGCCGTTATATGTCATGACAGGTGATGATTAATTTACATAAATACATTAGAAATTATTTTAAGTCGGGCCATTAAAGGTTAACCTGTATTGGGGGGTTGTGTTTGTCCTTCTGTTAGGGTAGGCACCTCCCGAATACATAAAATATTCTGTGATCAGCGTCAGAAGAAGAAGTTTCCAGGCTTCTCCTGTCTGCGCGCCCCACCACTTGTGATCCCATTCCCTCCCGCCTTGTCCAGTCCATTTCTCCAGCTGTCCTCTCTCGCCTTATTACAATCTGTACTCTCTCTCCCTCCTCTGGGATCTTTCCATCTTCCTTTAATCACGCCATCATAACCCCTTTACTGAAAAAGCCCTCTCTGGACCCCTCCTGCGCTGCCAACTACCGATCAGTCTCTAACCTTCCCTTCATCTCTAAACTCCTGGAACACTTGGTCTACTCTCGCCTGATCCGCTATCTCTCTATAAACTCTCTTCTTGACCCTCGGCAATCAGGTTTCCGCTCTTTACACTCCACAGAAACTGCTCTAGCTAAAGTTTTCAAAGGACCTCCACACTGCTAAATCTCAGGGTAACTACTCATTGCTGCTTCTTCTGGATCTCTCTGCAGCAATTGACACTGTAGATCACCACCTTCTCCTCAGCGCCATTGGCCTCCAGGACACCTGCTCTCTCTTGGTTCTCATCCTAACTCTCTGACCGCTCCTTCAATGTCTCATTTTCGGGTTCCACCTCCTCTCCTCTACCTCTTGCTGTTGGGGTTCCACAGGGATCCGTTTTTGGATCCTCTCCTCCTGTCAATCTACCCAGCCCCCGTTGGCCAAACCATCAGCAGATTTGGCTTCCAGTACCATCTCTACACTGATGACACTCAACTTTACATCTCCTCCCGAGAAATCACTCCTGCCCTGCTGCAAAACACCAGTGACTGCCTGTCTGCTGTCTCTGACATCATGTCTTCTCTCTATCTTAAAATAAATCTCACTAAAACTGAACTTTAAGTCATCTCACCATCTACTAACCACCCCCACCCTGCTATCTCTCTCTGTGTGTGACACCACCATAACCCCTAGGCTACAGGCCCGCTGTCTTGGGGTTATACTTGATTCTGATCTGTCCTTCACCCCATATATCCAATCCCTTGCACGCTCCTGTCATCTGCACCTCAAGAACATCTCCTGAATCCGTCCTTTTCTCACTATGAAAACAACCCAGACGCTTATTGTTGCTCTTATTCTTTCTCATCTTGACTACTGTAACTCCCTACTTGTCGGTCTCCCTCTCTGTAAACTCTCTACTCTCCAATCTGTCCTGAATGCAGCAGCCAGGCTTGTCTTTCTTTCCAGCCGCTATACTGATGCCTCTACCCTGTGTCAATCTCTGCATTGGCTACCTGTTCAGTACAGAATACAACATAAAGTCATCACTCTCACCCATAAGGCTCTCCACAGCGCTGCAACCCCCTAAATCTCCTCCCTTATCTCTTTCTACACTCTACCCGGTCTCTCCGCTCTGCTACTGATCTAAGATTACACACTTCACTCATCCGAACCTCCCATGCCCGTCTCCAAGATTTTGCACGTATTGCACCAGTTCTCTGGAACATGTTACCCCATGTGATCAGGCACACTCACAACTCTCACAGTGCGCTCTGAAAACTCATCTTCTTAGACAAGCCTACCAAGATCCCTAATTGTTATCCCCCCAAATTCTGTCACACATTCGTCACTTCCTGCACTTTGGCACCCACAGACACTTATCTGTAGCTAGATGTATGGTTGGGATGGCAGGTTCATCCACTTTATGTATACTACCCCATATTTATGTAACATGGCTGGACCAATTTAAACCAAGCACTTCCCACCCTTTGTGTCAACCATACACCCTCATAGATTGTAAGCTCTTGCGAGCAGGGCCCTCACACCTCGTGTCTCATTTGTAAGTAGCTTTTTTATAATGTAATGGCTGGTTTGTCTAAGCTTATACCCTCTGTTGTAAAGTGCTGCGGAATATGTTGGCGCTATATTCTATATATTGGCTATATATTATCTCAAGTAGATCAAGCAGTATGCAGATCTTCTGGTTCCCCAAACAACAAGGGGCTATTCCACTAAGGTAGTTGCAACATTTCAACATCAGTGGAGGAAATTTGTAGGGGGGTTACTTGGTTCTCTTCACAGATCTTCCTAAAACACTACAGGTTAGAAGTAGCTGCTCCACTGTACTTACTTTGGCTGTATTGATTTTTGCTCCATCTTCCCAGTTCTTCAGCTTGTAATCCACAATGACAGGAGTGTTTGATAGCTTAGTGTCAGAGATGCATTCAGACCAGGCAGAAGTTACTTGCAAACGAAGTCAGAGTTGAGGTGAACACCAGCCCATACATAAAAGAAAATATTTTGTTTCATGCATTTACATTAACCTTGTACCTTTTTAAAGATCCACATATATATTTTTTAATAAGTTTAAATAAAATATTTTTATTTTACGTATGGGCTTGTTTTCACCTCAACTCTGACCTCGTTTGCAAGTAACTTCAGCTTGATTCCCCTGCATGTTCAGCAGCAGCTGGTGAACCGCCCAAGAAACAAGGAGTTTTTCCATGCTTCTACATAGAAGGTTGATGAGTGGTCTCTGTTTCCTCCTGGGAGTGGTAAGCACTATTTAACCTATTTTTTTTTTTTTGGAACATGGGACTTTGTTGTTGTAATATGCATTCAGACCACATGGCCTTAAATAGTTAGCACCCTGTCTGTGTCCACACATACTGACTGCAGCTACTACACCAACCAGCAACACCACTGTGGAGGGGCTCTCCCTTTGCCAGATGGGATCATATATTATACATATACACAATATGTATAACAATGTAAATTTGGTGTACTCTCAACATAACTCAACATACAGCTATTAATGTCTAAACCGCTGGCACCAAAAGTGAGTACACTCCTAAGTGAAAATGGAAAAATTGTGCCCAAAGTGTCAATATTTTGTGTGGCCACCATTATTTTCCAGCACTGTCTTAACCCTCTTGGGCATCGAGTTCACTAGAGCTTCACAGGTTGCAGCCACTGGAATCCTCTTCCACTCCTCCATGACGATATCACGGAGCCGGTTGATATTAGAGACCTTGCGCTCATCCACTTTCTGTTTGAGGATGCCCCACAGATGCTTAATAGGGTTTAGGTCTGGGAAAAGGTTTGCCAGTCTATCACCATTTACTCTCATTTTCTTTAGCAAGGCAGTGGTCATCTTAGAGGTGTGTTTGGGGTCGTTATCATGTTGGAATACTGCTCTGCGACCGGAAGGGGATCATGCTCTGCTTCAGTACGTCACAGTACATGTTGGCATTTATGGTTCCCTCATCGAACTGTACCTCCCCACAGTCGGCAGCACTCTTGAAGCCCCAAACTATAACACTCCCAGCACCATGCTTGACTGTAGACAAGACACACTTGTCTTTGTACTCTCACCTGGTTGCCGCCGCACATGCTTGACACCATCTCAACAAAATATTTTTTCTTGGTCTCATCAGAGCACAGGACATGATTCCAGTAACCCATGTCCTTAGTCTGCTTGTCCTCAGCAGACTATTTGCGGGCTTCCTTGTGCATCATTTCTAAAAGAGGCTTCCTTCTGGGAATGCAGTCATGCAGACCAATTTGATGCGTATGGTCTGAGCACTGACAGGCTGAATCGCCACCCCTGTAACTTCTACAGCAATGCTGGCAGCACTCATCTCTGGCTATGACGCTGAGCATGTGCACTCAACTTCTCTAGTCGACCATGGCGGGGCCTGTTCTGAGTGTAACCAGTCTTGTTAAACCACTGTATGTTCTTGACCACCGTGCCACAGCTCAGTTTCAGGGTGTTGGCAATCTTCTTATAGCCTAGAACATCTTTATGTAGAGCAACAATTCTATTTTTGAGATAGTCCTATCATACTGGTCACTGTAAAGTTCAAAATGGCATGTCTTGGCAGAGTATGAGAGCGATAACACCAAATTTAACACGCCTGCTCCACATTTACACCTGAGACCTTGTAAGAGCATGTTCACATGGTGTATTGGGGTATGTACTGTGCACGCCACAATACGCTGGGTGTTTTAGAAGTACATGCTGGCCAGTGCATACCTCTAAAACACATTGTGCTGGCTCCCATAGACTTTCACTTTCTCCCGCCAGGGAAAACGATAGCTCTCAATGAGTGCCATGAATTACCGTGTTTGCAGGGTGTATTTCGGGCATATTGCAGCACAATTGTGCTCCGAAATACGGACCACAAATACATCATGTGAACATACACTAATGGGTCACATGACACTGTGGTGTCCATTTTCACTTAGGGGTGTACTCACTTTTGTTTCCAGCAGTTTAGACCTTGATGGCTGTGTGCGGAGTTATTTTGAGGGCACATCCACTTTACACTGTTATACAAGCTGTACACTGATTACTTTACATTGTATCAAGGTGTCATATCTTCAGTGTTGTCTCATTAAAAGATATAATACAATACAGTATTTATAAAAACGTGGTGTACTCACTTGTGTGTGTGTGTATATATATATATAATATAATGTATATATAATATAACACACACACACCAACACACACACACATACATACACACTCTCTACATATTTATGTCATGATTTTTGAAACTACATATTGTGTAAATGTTTATATGTAGTTTTATATAGTTTTAAAAATTAATACACAAATAGACACATTTATAAAAATATATACACATGCATGTGATTTATTCTGTAAAATAATACAGCTAATACATGTATATGTATTTTATATAACTGTCTCTAAATATATATTTATGTAATGATTTCTGAACTTATATATTTATTGTGTGTATATATATATATATATATATATATATATATATATATATATTTTGAAAAATGATTACACAAATATATGGAGACACATTTATAGATACACTTGTATGATCTGTCTTATTTTATATGTGTAGCATATACATATATGAAATAAATTGACAAAATCAGGTTTGCGTTCATCACGTGTTGAGGGAGCACGCATTGTGGCGTATGGTTTGTGATTTCACAGCAGCCAAAAACAAAGTACAAATAATATGTCTGAAAACTGAATCATAAAGGGTGCACCAGAATGATTCCATGATTACAGAGACGATGCGGAGCCGGCAACAAATACTGTCAAGGGGGCGGGAACCTGACCATCCCAGTCACAGTATTCACTATGAAGGCAGCACATAAGCAATTTCTGCTAAACTATATCATTTGGAGAACACAATTGTATTACAAAGTTGATTGTATTACAGTCCCCATATTTTAAACTGTGATCTTTTGTAGTGAGAAAACCCCTTTAAGTGTAAGTAACAATTTCTCTAATGTTATTGTTTCAGTATTAAATTAAAACTATGTATTTGTCAGTATGTCACAAATGAAACAAAATTGGTGAAACAAAAAGGCACATATACAACAGAATGGTATTACATATTTTATATTAATATTTTGCAGATTTGTTAACAAACAGTTGTGGTAATCAAAAACATTTTCGGGTTTAGAACCATATGGAGGTTAATTGGTTTATATCATTCTAATTCTCTTCCAAATAACACAGAACCAACAGTAAAATTTATAGCAGAAGTTTCCATTGCTTGAAATCTGGTAAAACGATCGATAGAGCATAAACTAGTTTTATTTACAAATGATTTGTATAAAGACAATATGACATCTGTAAAGCTAAAGCAAACGGTAATGGAAATGTTCCAAGTGGTAAAACTGTGTGGCACATACATTACAAGGATACAAAAAGGTTCAAGTTTGCTTGTCTTTTTTTTATTATGTAAACAAGTGTTACATTTAATGAAAAATATCAACTGGACATCCCTGTACATACATAATGCAACATTACAAGTATTTTCCATAGACAAACCCATATTTCATTTGCCAAATATGATTCATAGTGATTGTAATGGTTTTTAAAAAAAAACAAAAAAACATCAAAAACAAATGTATATCAGTGACTACACTCAGGAATGTATGTCAAAAATCGCAAAGAACTGGACTAATGTAATACAAAAGATAATACACAGGTAAATTGTAACCCATAGCAGTCAGATATATGTATCCCATCATCCTCAGCTAGCCGTATGTTAAAGGATTTGTCACATTAGGGCATATGGACATCAAAGAGGGGTCCCCCTGCAAGGGAGCCAAACCCCTCTGTAAGGCCCCGTTCACATTACATTTATTGTCCCCACTTATGGTATTCACACCATGTCACTGTAAAAAAAAATGTATCCTGACAGAATCCGTGGCAGTGCTGTGATGGGGCCATAAAGCTCTCTAGGGCAAATTTAGTCCGAATTGGACTACTTTTTCCCTATTTACTGTATATGTACGGTTTGTGCATTAGACACAAAAGTGTGGACGGTTATGGCTTTCTTTCAAGGCCATATTCTCTAAAAGGTTGTTTTTGCATTGGCTTTAAGGAGCCATGTCCTGCTTATTGCATTTCCCTCGAGTTGGCCATGATCACACCAACATAGTCTCTGTACAGATCTACAGAAACCATATATACTTCCCGATAACCATATATCTAGTTTTATGTGGCTTATGTATGTGCATACTGCTTACATCTCAGTTGGCCGCAGTTAATCTGGTAAAATTAATGGGAGTTATATCATTTTATAAAAACTCGCACTTGCAGCCTTCTGCACTTTCCAATCTAAACTACAGCAATACTGTCTGTAAACCGAGCACTCTAACCTAGTCACCACATGTAACCAACAGCAGATGGCTCCCTATAATCAAATTTTTTTTTTTTTTTAAACCTGAGTAGTAAATGAGACTTCTCATCACACTCTGGAGATTTATGTACTGCATGGCAGGTAAAAGGGCTCCTTCAGAAACGGTCAAACATGTGAGAAAGTTAAAGTGGTTGTACAGGATGAAATAACAGTGCCACATCTGGCTAGAGATTGTGTGGAGCATTGCAGCTATTCTGGCTTGTGAAACCACCCACAGCCAATAGACAGCTGTGGTTTCTGAAAGAAAGCTGCCATGTTTTTCTAATCTTGGACAAGCCCTTTCAAATTGCTAAATGTCTTTGGAATAAGAATTGACTGCTCTGAGTGAGACAATGGAGCAGAGATGTTGCTGGACTCAGTAATGCACTGTATAGTAAAAAATAATTTGTAAGCAAATGTCTGTTGAGAATCTCATACTATGAACTAGTACTCCTGGACTATAGGGAAATGTTCACACGCTGGGTTTTTCCAAATCTGGAAGACGACGAAATAAAAGCCACGGTGAAACCTTGTTTTGCTGCAAAGGATTTTTATCTTTGCTCAGTAGGTGGGTTAGCCCCATTTTAATGGGGCTTACCCACGTTACCCTTGCAGAGAGTAGACTCTAAGCAGGTTCCACTTTTTCCCGTACCACAAGATCTGCGCTGTAGTTTATACTGCATGGATTGCCCATTCAAAATGAAAAGGACTCTGTTTTTACGTGGATTTTAACATGGAATCCAACAAAGAATTGGCATCGAATTCCACGTTCAAATCCATTATGTAAACTAACCATAACCATTGGGTTTTATCTATCATTTATAGTATATCCTGGCTACACAAATACCTGTGTGTGTAAACAAGCAACATATAAAAACAGGAATAAAACAAAAATCAAATCACTTCTGTGTAAGTTGTAGTCATGAAATCAATTGCTATGCTATTTATTTACAAGGTAGTTTTAAAACGTTGAAACCCATTTGGAGTACTAGTGTGTACTATAATATAAAACCCCCCAAAAAGAAAATTCAACAAAGTCAGAACTATTGAACCTGCTACAAATGAGTGATGGGGAGATACATATATTTATTAAAAACAGAAGTTTAATTGACTGGTGCCTAAAGAAAAAAAATCAAGAGTGGAATTTATCTGTTGCATGATGTACAAAAACACCATTATCCTCAATCGGTTGATATCTTAACTGTTAAAATTAGACCACCCGCCTCCCTCCCATGATGACCGCTCCCACCAACCCCCCAGAGACTACAGTATGTGGTGATAAGAAAAATAGATCAACTGTGGAACTTTCAAATATATTTTATAAAAATTGTTACACTTGTGCAAATCATTCCACCTTAAGTGGTCCTCAAGTTTTAAAGTACATTCACTCCTTAGGTCCTTAGCAATGCGTGGACAAGCCCCCTTTCTCTTCCATGTGAGTGTTTTTAATGTAAATTTGTCTAGTTATCACCACCGCAAAGCAAATTGTTTAATTCACACAGGCATTTCGATTGAGGTCTCTAACAAGCCCTGTGAAAGTTGGACAATGCATTTGTGACGTAATCAATTAGAAATTTACTTTAAAGCTGGCCACACAAAAGATCTTTTGTCTACCAAGTAAGCATCTTCACATCATGTTCAGGTTTCAAGTTGCAGGTACCTGTTGGGATACTTAAAAACAACAGGGTAAACATAGTCTCTTTTGTATTACCTTTGCTCTTTTCTGTTTGTATACCCTTTATATGCCAGACACAAAGACATGGTTGGCTGTGCTTTTGTGTCCGACAAACAAAATATATACAATAGTGAAACAGAGCAAGCATAGTCCTAAAGAGATTGTTTGCCTTATCGTTCCGTATCCGCTGCAGTATCAGTCTGAATACATTTTGCAAGTAGCCAGATACCCGTGACAGAGGCTCACGAATGATATGTGAATATAGCCTAAGATGGCTGAAAGTCCCTAACATGCATGTTTGGGCAAGCTGGATGAACATGGTAAGAGGCAAACAGCTGCCAGACACTTCTGATGCCACTGATCTCCAGCGAAATAATATGACCTTACAGAAATCATCCAAAGTGTTGTTTTTCTCCCCCTTCATAATAGACACTAGTGGAGTGTATAGTCCTGATAAACATTAGATTGTCAGTAACATCTGACAACTAATTAATGTCTATGGGCAGCTTTGATCTTTGCTTAGTTACATGAAGTGATCACTAATGATCGACTACCGAATAGCGATGTATTGAGATTTTGCTTTGGGCCTATATATGTGCAGGATCTGCACTTTGCCACATGTATACACGAGCATATCAATAAAAAGGTATTTAAAAGGATACCGTGGTGTACCCATAGTATTCTTTTGACTGGACCACCACAACTACAATATTATTCCATCTCATAAATTTCCCTACAAAGAGTATGGGGAAAAATTTCATGTAAAGCCCCCTCAAAAGACAAGTGGACATTCCATTCAGCTGGAGAAAAAATGGATTCAATCTACAGGCGAGAAAAGTGTTCTTCACTGTGAGAACTGTGAATCTGTGGAATAGCTGCCTGAGGAGCTGGTCACAGCAGGACCAGTTGGGAGTTTCAAGAAAGGCTAAATAATATTAATATGTACGTAGCCATGTACAATTCTAGATCCTGTCTGGTGGTGGCTCTGGGATCAGAGATGGGGTCTTCCCTGAAGCAGATTGGTTCTTGCCTCATGGGCTTGAACTCCTTGGGCCACATGTATGAAACGGTTTTGGTCTAAAATGCACTTTTTTCCCATAGGTTTCAATGCGGAAAAAAGTGAGTTTTAGACAAAAACCGTTTCGATTATGTAGCCCCTTGTCTTCCTCACTTCACCTAGATTTTCCCCACCCTTGGTTGAACTTGATGGACACTTGTCCTTTTTCAACTGTACTAAGTAACTATGCATAAATGAAAGGTAATCTGTCGTACAGCAGACCAAATGTAATTAAAAGGAGACTAGGACTGGTCTACTGAAGCCTATAGTTGTGATTCAGTGCCAGTTTCAATATCTTCTTATTGGTATTCCCATGTATACGTGTGCTTTAATGCAAGTGTTAGATGTAAAATAGTGTAATAACACTCACAACATAAACCATAATCACCTCATGTTAACGGCCACAGAAATACATCATGTAAGTAAGAAGACACCCAATATATTGTGCAACTGCTTGCGCTCATGCATTAGAAAAAAAAAAGTGCTATTGCCTTTGAAGAGATCATTTCTAATATTATAAAGAAAGTCTGTCATGTTCATAACACACGGTCTAATCGCTTCTTTCAATCCAGCAAGATCTCATGTGACGCCCGATTTCACGTCTTATCCTGGTTTCCCCAGATATTGGTTAAGAAACTCTCCTCCACCCCAAACACATTAAACTTTTACTCAACACCAGCTTTTTGGTGACGAGAGTTTCCAAACATTGAGTGAGCTCTTGCAGGTAGGGCAAGCTGACGGGCAGGCTGCTGGGAGATAACACTTATAAAATATATCACAAAGTTTTCTATATTCTGCTTATTTATACAATATGAGTTCAGTTCAAACATGACAGGACTTCTTTATGTATCTAGTATGGTCTATAATGCACAGCTTTTGTGTGGCCCAATACAATAATCACATCTAAAACCATAACTGTATGTAATACTAATGATCTAAATGAGAAGAGCTAATGCAGAACCATGCACTGTAAGGAGTTGGCCTTACACTTACCAGAGAAATGAGAATTTAAAAAAAACACACTTGTAAACCAGGAAATTAGTTATAACTTATTAAGTAAGTCACAGATATTCATATGTGAGACTAGAACATACTAATGCATGTAGTAAAGCATTAAAGTGTGCTGTAAAGGTGTTCCTCAGTGATTATGTATATGCCCCCCGTTGAAGTGCCTAGGAGAAAATCTTATGACATCCGCTCCACTGTGGAGGATCTGCCCAGATTCTATACTTGTGGCTGCCAATCATGTAGGCTGATATGGCATGCAGCAAAGTAGATCTATTGTACTGTTAGACTTGGAACCACTCGAATGTGCTAAGTGCTACTCCTAAGCTTGGATACTGCCTTCTGCCGAGTGAATAGATAAGTACATATATGTATATTAATGACAGCTGACAAAAACTTGACAAACGGTAGTAACCACAGTGCAGATATAGAAAACTATCATTCTAGTTGCCAGCATAATGTACAATCACTGTGATTCTTCATAATCTCCAAGCTTAATGACGCTTGAGAATACTTTTGGAAGCAGAGTGCATATATGGATGCTGAGGATCGGCCTAGGAGTATATGAAAAGCTGGGTATTAATGAGGACAATCTAGATGGTAGATATTATTCAGCCATTGAAGAGAATCATTTGCTCTCTTACCACACTGGAAAGAAGGCAATCAGGAAAAAGTGCATCAATAAGTTCTGGTTTTTACCTGCTGGCAATACAGTTGAGTAGTTAGCAAATTTCCAAAAGACAAAGTCATTAAAACATTCAGCATATATTTAACAACATATATTAGTAGGCAACAAAATACTTCTTTATGGATCAGGACAATCGTTCTATCACCTGCATTGTCTACAACAGGGACGGGCAAACAATAGCTTTCTGCAGCGTCTGAACAAGTGCCAGTATGCTCTGTTAGCCTGGTCATTAGGCTGGTAAGCTACAGTTCGCATGCCCCTGCACGCTATATACTGAAAAACTACTACAAATGCTAAACCCTCTGCGATTGCCATAGAACAATTCAACATCACCTCCATATTTACCACAAGCAGATCTGAATGTTGATAATTGTTATATTAATATTTACATATTTAAAATATAGGCAGAATATTTTACATTTAAGACCTATCTAAATGAAAAATCTAAATCCTACACAGTTTTCTATTTTTTTCTAAGTTGAACACCCTACCTTAGTGGCACCTTGGCTCAGCAAAGAGTGAGCTATGTTCCTCTGAAGCAGGGCACTCATGGCACCATTATGAAGAAGCAGTTTTACTACCCAATTTTAATTTAATAAGACAAAACAAAGCTACAGCTGCAAATATGAAGGATTTAAAAAAAATAAATCCTTTCAAAAATTAAATAAATCTCCACTGAAGAACTAGGTAAGCGTACATGCAAGGTGCCCACTATGTGCTGGCACCACAAATGCTGTACCCCCACCGACAGTTCTGTAGCTAAGATACAGTTAATGTCCAGTGACTTGCTTTTTAATACTACCGTAGCACAGTGTTCCCTTTCATAAAATAATGCAGACAGACCAGGATCTACTAGAGGTTATGCTAAAAAGATAACACACGTTTTAAAACTATTATCAAGCATTGGAATTTTTACGTGAAATTTTGACAAAAATAATAACCCGGTGGTATGTCTTGAGTGGTTAAAGTCTATTGTCTTTACATGTTGTATGCAACATAGATCGGATCTAATTGATCCGCTAAGAAACTGTCCCGTAGATGCATCCGTTGTTTTTCACCTCGAGAGTTGATGGGAATGACTCCTGGATCTACCACCACTACCACCCCTACGATCAAGTAATGTTCTTCCAGCACAACGTTGGTCACTAGAGGAACCAGGTCCAGAGCTTCTTGTTCAGAGCCACAGAGTTCAACCACCACCACCAACAGGTTGGTCCATGTGAACACGGCACTATTTTCAAAGGAAGGGACATAAATGAAGAAATGTTTTACTGATATAAAAGAGTGGCAATATACTGTAAAATTTTATGCATATTCGAAAGTAACCGCCATACTCTAATTACATCTATATATAACTTACATACAGTTTAGCAACATGCAATTAAATTGCTTCACTTATTTTAGGCCTGGTTTACATCTCCATCAAAGGTTCCATTTGGAGCATCCATCACAGAGGTCAATTGAATCTTTCAGTAAAGACTCCAATTGCACCCGACGGCCCCCACTGATTACAATGGGGTTCGCTGGGCTTGTGTCAAGATGTCCATCGTTTTTACAAAAACAACAGTGTTATACAGTGGGGAAAATAAGTGTTTGAAACACTGGCAACTTTGCAGGTTTTCCCACCTACAAATAATGGAGAGGTCTATAATTTTTATCGTAGGTACACCTCAACTGTGAGCGGCAGAAGCTAAAAAAAAATCCAGAAAATGACATTGTATGATTTTTAAATAAATAATTTGCATTTTATTGCACTCCTTAGTTGCCCTGGCTGTGTGTTTTGGGTCACTGACCTGGTGAAAGACCCAGCCACGACCAATCTTCAATGCTCTTACTGAGGGAAGGAGGGTGCTGTCCAAAATATTGTGATACACAGCCCCATCCGTCCTCCCTTCAATATAGTGCAGTCGTCCTGTATCCTTTGCAGAAAAGAACCCCCACAGAATGATGTTTCCACCCCCATGCTTCACGGTTGAGACGGTGTTCTTGGGGTTGTACTCATCCTTCTTCTTCCTCTCAATACCAGTGGAGTTGATACCAAAAAGTTCTATGTTGGTCTCATCTGACCACATGACCTTCTCCTATGCCTACTCTGGATCATCCAGATGGTCATTGGCAAACTTCAAATGGGCCTGGACATGTGCTGGCATGAGCAGGGGGACCTTGTGTGTCCTGCAGGATTTTAATCCATGACGGCATAGTGTGTTAATAACGGTAATTTGAGAGACTGTGGTCCCAGCACTATTCAGGTCATTGACCAGGTCGTCCCGTATAGTTCTGGGCTGATTCATGATCTTTCTCAGAAAGATCCTTACCCCACAAAGCGACATCTTGCATGGAGCCCCACACTGAGAACAGTCATCTTGTGTTTCTTCCATTTTCTAATAATTGTGCCATTAGTTGTTGCCTTCTCACTGAACTGCTTGCCTATTGTCCTGTAGCCCATCCCATCCTTGTACAGGTCTACAGTTTTGTCCCTGGTGTCCTTAAACAGCTCTTTGGTCTTGGCCATGGTGGAGAGGTTAGAGTGTCATTAAATTGTGGGGACGGGTGCCCTTTTAAACGGGAAAAAAGGGGTGAGAGGGGGGCTCTTAAAGAAGAACGGGTCTGTGAAGACCCAAAATTCTTACTGGTTGGCGGGTTGACAAATACTATTAGCAATAAAAAGCAAAATTCATTTTTAAAAATCATCAATGTGATTTTAGGATTTTTGGGGGATTTGTCTCTCACAGTTAAGTGACCCCTTTTTTAAGGGGGGAAAATTTTGAAAAAAACACCTAGTATACCAAATCTTATTTTTTCTGTCACTTGTAGAAGCAAAAATTCCATGAACCCAATATCCCTTGATGATACAGGGTCAGTGCTAGGACGTTTTTTAAATCTCTAAGGCGATTTTGGACAGCACTTTTTATTATAGACCAATAAAAGTTAATTATTAATGTAAAGTAGTATTTCACTGGTGGTGAAGTGTTAAGGTTGCTATTGGAAAATGTTAAATATGGCGCTGAACGCCATGAGAACCAGGCCTTATCCTAAAGATTCGCTCAGCAGCAAGGATCTTGAAGATTACTATGAAAAGCTGCATTTAGATTTTTGCTGGCAGGCTGATCAACATCTCCCATGTCTCACTCTGCGCAGACGCGAAGAGGAAGAGGTCTGTGGACTGTCGGCCTATTTGTTGATAGAAGAGATGCGCTCAGTTTATTCGCGGCAAGTGATTGACCAAGTAATATAGAAGATAAAATAATCAACGATAGAGCTATAGAAGGACGTGGCGTAAAGATGTACTTTAGTTCAAGTCTTGGAGACGCGGTTGAGGCTCTGAAGCACTGTTGGGAGAGATACAGGTGTTCACAATTATCTACTAGTTTTAGTAGTAAATATTAGAAGGCCAAATGTATCTCTATAATACATGAAGTACTTCTGCATCCATATTCCCTTTGCTTAGTTCCTCACTCTTATCTGGAAGGAAAGAAGATGAGGACTCAAGATTGGTCGTAGACGAGGAGTGATTTATGGTTCGCTATTCACTGCTCTGTTGGATGGTTTGGATGTGTGTCGCAACTTATAACTCGCCTTGTTTGTGTGACTTCTGAAGTTCGTCGCGCTGGGGGGATTAGGGCGAGAGCCACCATGGTGTGGTTAAGGCGCTGCCAGAATTTCTCTAGTGTGTACTGCTTATTAAGCGATGTACTCCACTCAGATTGGCTTGCGCGGCAGGTTGTGTGCTCGCGGTACAGCTGATGGTTTTCAGTATGTTCAGGATGCGGCATGGATTGCGGTCACGGGGGTCCGCTCTGTCCTCAAGGCTACGCCAGGTGTTTCATTCCAGTGCTCAACTACGATAAATTAAGAGCTATTCGAATGCTCCGTTCTTAAATAAGACACTAAGACTCGAAAAGCTAAATTTAACCTGAGCTCGCATACTCTGAAGCAGCTTAATGAGACCTCAGACAAATGATTGACTATTAATTTCTAGGTGGACTTTGACGTTAGACAGGTTGTACTGTTCTATAAATGTATAGAGCTCTATAAAAGGATTGTGCTGTACCCTCACCGTTGCTATGCCTCGAGGATCCGAGTTTCGGCTATCTCTGCACGCAGACTCAAGAAGCTAGAACAGAGTATTCCCAATGTTCTTGAGCTCTCTAGAGGAAGAGAGATGTCTGGGTGTGTACCTTCTCTCATGAGAGAGATAGAGAGTGGAGTATGGTTTGTGTATATGATAAGTGTGTATCTCGGCCATGGGTCAGCGCTCGTGACTTTAGCTGTCGCAGATTTATTTTCAGTGTTGGTATCACGATCCTGCCGAGTGTGTGGCTGGAGACATGTTTTCGATCCTCCATCAGATGTGCTGGTATAGTGCGCGTCAGCTCGCGTATTAAACAGCGGTGAATGAGATCCAAAATACCACACTGTCTGGTGAGGGTAATAGGGGATAGTGTGGCAAGTTGACGAGAGAAGGAGCTGAGAAGTCTCAAGCCCGAAAAACTGGATGTGAACTCTCTATATGAAGAGGCAGGCATGGAGAGAGATAAGACGTCGAGAGAACGCAGTGATTCGTAAGACTCGCTGGTATAAGATATACACAGATTGGTGTGGGTAGTTTCGGTAGAGAGATAAGGGTAAGACCGCTGAGAGGCGCGCAGATGTGAAACATAGTTCTGTGTCGCGTACCAAGATTCATACACTTGTATCCATCTTTATTTCACAATTTTAATATCTGTTATTCTGGGTTAAGGAGTCCAGTAGGCGGTCTTATCAGTGATTGTCAGCTTTCTTTGTATGCACTTCAGAGATGCTTGTCAATCGCTCATAATCATGCTACGCAGACTTTTTCACTTAGCACTAAAATAATAGCGTTAAATAAAAAACAACTTTATGAATCGCCAAACAAAACTATTATATCCAATCTGCTACAGTGCTCCATAAAACATGTTTATAGCAGATCATTATTACCATGTCCAATGTGACTGGTTCCCTTTAAATACATAGCTACATACAAATTTGCTGTCCGTGAGTAGGAGAGATTTTCGTGTTTATATTCAAAGTGATTAAACCTGTACATATCTAGCTGCTCTCAGGCGAGAACTACAAACAGTTGTACTTAGGCTTAAAGGGGTTTTCTCAGTACAGGCTTTCGCAGAGATGAGCTGCTTCTCTCTGTCTTGCAGCTTCAAATCCAGGGGCGTGTCTCTCCTTGCAGTAGGCATGTCTTCCCTCACTGAGAACTGGTGACATCATTTTGTGTGAGCAGTGGAGACGGAGAGGAATGTCTCTGCTCTGCTCAGTACCTATTAAGTAATGGTGGTCAGTCCTCTCCTGGCCTGCTGCGCTGTCACCTCCAGCTCTCAATAGAGACGTACCTTGTAAGAACCAAGAAGACACCGCTGCTTATTTGTGTAACGCATGTATTGAGCAATATGAGCATTGAGAGTGATGAGAGAAATCAATTAGCTACTAGTGCACCCTCCTCGTTATCAGATAGGAGTGTAGAGGAACTGTTATAAATAGTAAAAGGTGTTGTTATATTGGGTGGGGGAGCAGAATGATATAAGGGTCGATGTTACATGGAAGTGGATGGATGAGCAGAGTGTTATGAAGGATGTGTGTTATATGGCGGTGTGGGATGGAGAGGGGATGTATCCTGCTAACAGGGCACCTCTGAGCTAGAGTGTTGCTTCAGTTACATTGCCTAGATATACTTCACTCATCAAGAGACTATAGCTGTCGAGAGGAGCATATTATGTGTTTAACATCGCAGACAGAGCATTTTTGTATTATACAAGTTCCGCACGCAGTGCAGCACAGAAAGCTGAGGAAGCCACTTTCAGTGTTATTTTTACACAGTTCAGAGGGGAGTGCAGGCAGCCAATTTGAACTCTTATACGAATTCATCAGCGCGCAGACATGATCTCAACGGAGTAACTCAATAAGAAATCATATTGTTGCTGTTATAAGCTATGCTTAGTTTGGATAAATCGATAATTCAAATAGTACTTCCTTTACTCAAGTTTGTTCGTAGAGATTGAAAAAGATTTTAAAAAAAAATCGCGGTAAGATGGTAGGTAATTTAAAACTCATAATTCTGTGATGCCGGGGTAGGGCATCTGTAGGCTCTGTTACTCTTTAATACTACCTTTCCTAATGGTTTAAATTTTAAGAGAGAACCAAGCGGTGTTGTCATTATTAGAGTTAGCCAATATATGTATGTTTTTCTTCATTTTGCATTTGTCACTTTTGGTTTTTTAGATTTTATTTATGTCTGGGTGCGCATGTTGTCTCTCTTCTTTGCTTACAGATCGCTGTGATAGACCGGAATGAGCAACATACACGGGCTTATTAAGTTGTAACATATTGTGGTATTACAGACGCGCACAATGTTGACCTGCCTATGTCAGTAATTGCCCTTTCCAGGCTCGGACGTTCTTGTTTCGTTTTACTGCGCTGAGAGTACAGCATTATTGCTGAGTTAGTTTCGGTTCAGGCGAATTTGTGTTTCTAGTCTGGGCGGCTGCCTATGTTAGCGATGTTGAAGGTGGATAGTCTCTTTAATTTTTTTGGGTGCGTGGGGAGTATCACCAGGGTGAGTACTTATTTTTATCCTAATTTTGTTAGTTAAGCATATGTATTAAACTGGAGAGGTAGAATGATAGTTCATCTTGCCATTGACGATAAGAGCGCATTCGCATTAGAATGTGCCAGAATACGCGTCAGAAAGTGTGGTAGTGTCTGTGAGCACAGCGCGCTGTTGTGTGTCTCATCAGATGGCGCTCGTTTTTGAATTTTTTTTAAGTGTATTATAATGGACACTACGAATGTTTTATTTTTTCATTGTTATTAACATTCTTGTGCGCAGCAGCCTTAGTTTCTCAGCATGGTCTCTAGATATCTAAACTTTTTGTGATCTCTATTTGGATTCGCAGACCTGTTGCTGTGTAGCAGGGGGGACATGCGATAAGTGTAGTGCTGTTGTAGACTACCCTTGCGATAGGTTGGGGCGTGGTGAGCTTGGAGATATCTCTCTTTTGTTATTATTAATGTATAGTCGCAGATCAGCATGCACGATAGTGGAGGATGTGCTCCAGTCACGATGGGGCTCAACTCGTTCCCAGAGTGACCGGATCTGAAACATAAAATATTAGGCAGCAATCAAGACGAAGAAGGGGTGCTGCGCCGACCCTCCAGGGCTTCAGATTCTGCTTTAGAGACATTACAGAGATTAGAGCGCTTGATTTAGCTGGCTACACTAACTGATTTCAGGTAATACAAAACTCTCCAATTGCGCAAATGTGCTTATTTTTACTGTTGTACCGATAATTATAGATATGAATTATGTAGTGAGAAAAGAAACAATTTTAAATTATAATCTTTGTGGAGTCTAAAGATGCTAGTACAGATCAGCAGAGTACTGTTATGTCTCAAGCTGGGCCTGCATGTTATGGAAAGAGGACTGTCTTTTCGGTGTTCTCACGCTCTAAGACATTTATCTGTGTTGCGCTCTTCTAGTAAACAATCTGATGGCCCCTTCTAGATTTCAATAGTGTATGTGCATCTGAAAATAATGTTTCGATACTGTAAAAGGGGTGCATATTGATTTGGTTGCTTATGGTACAACATAGAAAGTCTTGAGACCAAGATCTAGATTTGCATTTAGTGTCCGCCCTTAGAAGAGTTGTTATTCTGGTCTGCTCAATCTTCAGAATGCAAAGTAAGGAGTTGGTGTCGCTTCAATCACTTTGAACAGGTAAGAACGCAGAAGTATTCTGGAAGAGAAAGGTGGGTACTACTTTAGAAGAAGTTTGTTGCAATCCTTTAAAGACCGTTTAAACACAGTTAATGCAAGAGGATGTGAATAATGCCAGAATCCTACACATCTAAAACCTCCTCATCCATTGGAAAGGTCATCCAATTTCCAGGGGTGCGCTACTTAGGCGCTCTCACACCAGAGAGTGTGATGATCTCTAGAAGGGGTCTCTCTGTGGGTCTCTGGATCTAAACATATAAGAGAACATCTCTTGTGATCTCCAAGGTTTAAATCTTAAAAAAAAAAAAAAAAGTTTGAATCAGAATGAATGTCTAATTTAATAAAATCTCAAGTAGTGCAGGCAGATAAAGAATAGGGTGGTTCATCCGCGACGCTGGAATTCTTGCCATGATTCTTCACGTTTGTTTATTAGAAAAGATTGTCGTTTTATTGCATATTGCTCTAGCGGTTGTCTCGTCTATGCTTTCGTTCATTTATGTTAATTCTACGCTTGTTCTATAGTCTCACCCATCAGTTCTGTGGTTGTAAACTCTTAATTACGACCGCTCGCAGGGCCCCTGTAGATACAGGTCAATCTGCAGCAAACCAAATTGTGTGGATTTTGTTGTGAAATTGGTGCTTTGTCGATGCAGATTTTGGTGCAGATTATGCACGCTATGGCACTACAACAATAAGCTTCCATTGCAACTTGATGCAGATTTTGACTCCGTCATTGACGCGTTAGATTGGGAGAAGATGCGGCAGCAGGAACAAATATGGTTCAGCGATGTACCACAAACGAACTGAAGATTTGAGCTAATTTGGATCGTTAGAACTAAGTTTTGCGCAAAACGATGGACAGAGCAAATTCTTTCCTGCCAATTGTTTAAGAGCATTAGCGCGATGGACGGTATCTTCTTATGAAGGATGTCGCAGCCTACTTTGCTGCTGAATCTTCTTAGTAAGCACTGACGCAGTGATGCACTTTCCCACATGCAAAGCCTCAAAGATTTTTTCTGGTGTGCTGGTGAGACCTTTACTGCATTGTAAAGCTGAGATATGTCCCTGTGCCTTGATTTTCTTGAGTAGCTGAACTACTGCATCTCAAAAAAATTGAATATCATTGAAAATGAAAGTGTTTCTCCAGGACTCTCTTTTTATACTTTATAGGGCTCACAAATGTATTATATTAAAACCTGTGGTAATTCATTATTGTAATGAGCGCATAAATAATGAGTTTTTTGGAGACATGCATTAGTATAAAATTAACAATAAAACATAAAGACTGTTTTTACATAAAAAAAAAACTCATTAGCAAAGATAAGTGTTTCAAGGATTAATGTCATGTTCAGTTAAAGGGGTTCTCTCATATCAGACATATATGTCTGATAGGTGCAGGTTCCAGCTCTGGAACTGATACTAATCCTGAGAATAGGTCCCCAAAGTTTTAGGAAAACAGAGAGGTGGCAGCATGCGTGTGACAGTCTCCATTTATTTCAGTAAGAGTTCAGTACTAGGGATGCCGATAAAACAGCATGGAGAGTACTGTACATGAGTGGCAACTGCTCTTTTCTGCACAGAGAAGTTTGGGGGACCATTTATAAGACAAGTATGGGATCAAAAGGAATCCAACTACACAACTCAGACATCTGCCATTACAGGTGAGCTGAAAGTCTGTGGAAATGGCCAACATTAATCTAATGTATGTGGCCTGCTTTGCAGTCATTCACGAAGAACAAAGTGAAACACAAATTAAGTAATATTTTGCCATTTTATCTCAGTACCTTATTGTTGCATGATAATGTTATACCTTTGGAGGATGTCGTTAAAAATACAAAAAAATGGTAGAGACTTACCTTTCCAGACTCCAGGAGAAGCAAACTCTGGGGAGACCCTCTCTCCACTAAGCGTACCCTTAAAATTAAACAAAAAAAAACCAATATCGTCAACAATTGTTATTTTCACTCTACTCGCATGATAATAAGAGACATCAACTGAGTAACACATAGAGGGTAAAAACATTGATTATGAAACAGTATATATTTATGGTACTAATAATTTAACCTGTACATGACAAGGTTATAGTTGGTGGTGGGTGACACAGGACAGGGGGCTTGAGGAGCAGAGGACAGCAGGTTGACTGGAGCTGTGGATCTGCCATGGACATGCAGTCATACAGATAATATCCAAAATGGGGCTGAAAATGGAAAACCTTACTAAAACAATGTGTTCCTAAGGATTCCTCTACTACCAGCCCTTTTGAATTTCACAATAGATTGGTGGGACTAATGAACATGAACGAGTACTGTGTATTCAGTTGGATGCGAGTGCGCATGTCCTGTGTGGGGATTCAGCGCCGGCCGCTCCGACGTCTTGATGGGCTGTGCGCATGTCCGGAAGCGTTTTGCTTCTGCGCCTGCGCACTGGCCCATGACTGCCGGAAGTGGGGCACGGGTCAGTGTCTCCCTCCGAACACGGCGCATGCGCCGACACGCACCTTTCGGTATCGTACTAAGATGAGCACTGGTATTTAAACTGGGTGGGAACCTGCCAGTATTACCCCCTGAGGAAGCATCTTATGCGAAACGCGCGTTGGGGTCATTGCGGTCCTGGTCTGGTCTTTGGTAATAAGCCTCCATCTATTTGAGAGCAATTTTTGGCGGTACATCACTATTGATTTCACTGACATTACATGACCGAACGGATACACATATTCATGGAGGTTACTAATTACTGTGATTGATATAAATACCCATGTTTATGCTTCAGGTCTTAGGACCCTTATTGAATGTATTGTTCATGTGTTAGGCTATTGTGTTAACATGAGTGGTGCTGTATATTAGATGGAGACTTGATGAGAAAATTTGATAAAATAACAATGTTATTGTGAAATTTGCTGACCTTTGACTTTTGGACCTGCATTTTTGTATTTGAGGTACTTTTGTATGTGCTTTTAAAATCATGTATTTTTGATATTAATAAAATTTGTATCTTTTATTGGGACCATATACTCTCTCTTTCTATTCATTTTTGCTTTGAACAAATGGAGAGTGGTCTAACTAGTGACCTTCAATGTAACTGGAAATCTGGACATTATTTAATATTATATATGAACCTAAGACTGTAGAGATAGGCCCTGTTCATATCTGTGTCGGAGGTTGTGTCAAAAATCTGGTAACGTGCCAAACAGCGTGATAGACCACATTATAGTCAATGGGGTCCATAAGGCGCTATTGGTTTCTGTCATGTAAGAGCTGACACAGCCATACTTCAGTTGTTCTGTGCCAAAGGCAGAACATCAATGATAATGGCACAAAAGTAAACAGGGCCTAAACCTGGCCATGCACATTAGATCGCTTTCAGTGGAATGCCTTTTCGGCAGAGGGTTTTCTCTCCCAATTTCCCTATTCACTTGGTTGAGTGTGCATGTATTTTGGACAGGGGGAGGGAGAGGTAAGCTACTCTCATAGCTAAACTCTGTGGGCAATAAGAACAAAAGGATCTGGAGGTTGAAAACCAAGAGTCGGGAGGCCACCATACACGTTTGGTATTTTTGGCTGACATTTATCAAACAGGTATGGACAGTTTATGGAACCACTATCCACCTTATCCCACCTGCAGCTACCAAGTGACACAAAGACCCTTTGATTGCTAGCAGCTATTTTGACATATAACGATAAGATAACTGTAGACAAAGGGTCTCCTGTGCACTTTCATGTGATGTCCTATAGCCGTAGAGTGGGAAGGTGGACAGCAGCTCTACTCTGTACTGTCTTAGGTGCATTCACTAAAATTAGAGCAATATAAACTAATACAATATACATGTATGTTAATTTTTTTTCAGCTAAAACCATAATCATAGGAGACCGACCTTTCTGGACCTTATATTAACTATCTTAGTAAAGAGTACTGCATATATGGAAAAACAGATTGCATTCAACTAGACAACAGACAGACTTGAGATTGTATTACAGCATGTCCCCACGGCATGGGTCTTCAGCCGGTTTGCGGTTTTGCAGACCGCCTGAAAAAACGACCACAATTGTTATGTATTGGTCTATGTGGTCTGCAAGGATGAGTTTATACCCAAATTGATAGAGAATGCCTTCCACAAAGATGAGTGGGCCCAAAAAATGGCAATGAAAACTTTCCCCAGACAATAACGTTGCCATCACCAGCTTATGTTCTTCTTCTAGCAATAGCTGCAGGGTGTTTGTTTTCTGATGTCTGTTGCCTGACGTCCCAGCGTCCATCTGTACTATGAATAACAAAGCGTGAAACACTGGAGAAGGCAACCCTTTGCCAATCACTGAAGGTCCAATTCTGATATTTCAGTAAAAATTGAAGCCTTTTCTGCAACTTTGTTATCAGAGGTGCAGTGACCATCCATCTTAGGGTTTGCTGAATTGCAGATTTATACACATCTGATCGCCCCTGGTTCATTTTGGTGGGAGGCTGCTCTACTGTAGCCAGAGGCGGGACGACGGGTAGGCAGAGGTAGCGTCCGCCTACCCTCTGCCTATCCCTAAGGGGGCGCAGGCAGGGCCCCCCGGCCCCGAACCTCGCCGGGCTCCAGGCCGCTGACGTGGGCCTGAAGCGCTGGCAGTCTCTGTGACCGCTTCTGCGGAGCAGAGAGCGAGTGCTCCCTGTTCCGCAGACAGTGTCGGACCCGCTCACCGGAGGATCCCTGGATCCTCCGGTAAGCCGCAGGGCCGACACCGCGGGGCTGCCGGGTCCTCAAGCGTGAGGACGCAAACACGGCCCCGTGCGGCTTAGCTTGCAGCGTCCCCGATGAAGTTGATGTATCGCGACGCTGCGTGTCCTTGGGCCACAGCGCGTCCAAAGGGCCCTGCCCCGAGAAGGGCCGGAGGACGCGGGGGAAGAGGACAGAAAGGGGGCGCGCCCCGGGAAGCAAGTAAGGGGAGTATTAATGTTTTTTATTTTTAAGTGCCTGCCTGTGGCCCCTATAATCCCGCCTGTTGGCCCCTATAATGCCTGCCTGTGTGCCCTATATATGCCTGTGCCCCTATAATGCCTGCCTGTGGCCCCAATAATGCCTGCCTGTGGCCCCAATAATCCCTGCCTGTGGCCCCTATAATGCCTGCCTGTGGCCCCTAAATACTGCCTGTGGCCCCTATAATGCCTGCCTGTGTGCCCCTATTACTGCCTGTTGGCCCCTATAATGCCTTCCTGTGTGCCCCCTATATACTGCCTGTTGCCCCTATAATGCCTGCCTGTGGCCCCTATACGCCTGCATTGGACCGCATACGCCTGCCTGTGGCCCCCATACGCCAGCCTGAGGCCCCCATACGCCTGCCTGTGTGCCCCCATATGCCTGCCTGTGTGCCCCCTATATACTGCCTGTGGCCCCTTTAATGCCTGCCTGTGTGCCCCCTATATACTGCCTGTGGCCCCTATAATGCCTGCCTGTGTGCCCCCTATATACTGCCTGTGGCCCCTATAATGCCTGCCAGTGGCCCCTATATGCCTGTGGCCCCATACGCCTGTGTGCCCCCTATATACTGCCTGTGGCCCCTATAGTGCCTGCCTGTGTGCCCCCTATATACTGCCTTTGGCCCCTATAATGCCTGCCTGTGGCTCCATACGCCTGCCTGTGGCCCCTATACGCTTACCTGTGGCCCCTATATGCCTGCCTGAGCTCCCATACGCCTGCCTGTGGCCCCTATACGCCTGCCTGAGCCCCTATACGGCTGCTTGAGCCCCTATATGCCTGCCTGTGGCCCCTAGTTATATACCTGCCTGTTTGCCCCTATATACCTGCCTGAGCCCATATAGCTATATAACCTGCCTGAGTGACCCTATATCTATATACCTGCCTTAGTGACCCTATATCTATATACCTGCCTGAGAGTGACCCTATGTCTATATACCTGCCTGAGAGTGACCCTATATCTATATACCTGCCTGAGTGCCCCTATATTTATATACCTACCTGTCTAAGGGGACAATATACATGTACCTGCCGCCCTGAGAGGGCATTTTCTTTTAAAACCTGTCTAACTGAGGTGACTTATATACCTATAAGTATGGAGTTACTGGAAATGTGAGTATTCTAAGATATTTGTGTCCAAATCCTCAGGGACGAGTCGTGGCCAGGAGCAATCAGCGAGAAGGTGAGAACCGGATGGAGAAGAAAAGGGAAGGTGAACGACGCTGATCAGAAATGATGTCTCCGGTGAGTCACTAAATGTAACTGCAGTGTGATCTTATATTTCTTATATAAACTTATATTTCTGCAGAGCATCTACATACAACTAGTATCTACTACTATATGGTCCCTTTATGGCGGTGGTATATGTAATCAGAGCCTGTGTACAGTGATAGTCACATTTTGGTGGTTGTGTTTTTGGGCCGGGTTGGCAGGATTATTTGATCCTTAAGTAGTAATAGTTTGGGGTCTTGGTTTTGTATGAGTTTTTTTTAGTAACAATCATTCGTCCGGTAGATTTGCTCCATATATCGGTGGATTATTCGGTGACTGTTATTTAGGGGTATTGCACTGTCATATGGAGGGGAGAGGTTTTAAAAAAGCAAATTGTGCAGCAAAAAGTCATGGTGCAGGGACTGCTGAGGAGAGGGACCGGAGCTATGTGGACTGTAAAGAAATTTAGTGACAGGACCGGGCGCAGGGGTGAGAGGAATTAGTGTGTGTGTGTGTGGGGGGGGAGGGTGGGGCATTTTTTAGGGAGTGAAGGGGGGGTGGGGTGGGGGGCGGCGCCATTGACTGTACTTGCCTAGGGCACCAAAATGCCTTGAACCGGCCCTGACTGGAGCTCCAGTCCACCAACGTTCACCCCCCCCCGCATCAATGACAGATGGTGATCTCCAGTTTCAATGTTGCTTATTCACAAGGGTGAAATTTGTCTTCTCACCATACACTTTTACCCCAGCAGCAGGCCAACAGTTCACAAACTACAGTTTCAGAAACACTACCATCACTGGCCCAAAAGCCAATAATTATCTAATTCTGCAACTCTGATAAATTGTCCCTTTTAAAAGGGTGTCACACTACAAAGATTAGCTTTAAACATGTAAGGACCAGTAACTGAAGAGATTCTTCAAATATCTTGCTTCATTTTTTGGCTTTGTTGAGGAGATAAGAGTGCACACCAGTTACTCAAGGTTACAGTCCTGCTCTCCCCTTCTCTCTCTGCACTGTATTATCTGATAGCAGGGATGGCTTGAGATCAGAGTGTGTTATCTCAAACAAGTATTTAGTCTCCCTTCTTTTTTTACTTTGAGCACTGTACTTACAGATAACATCTCCTGCTCTCATGTCAGTGCTTTTACAAAAGCTAAATAAGCTAATCACTGCCTTAGAAGCATCCAAAGCCTGACCAGGAAGAGGCAGCATGTATGCTTTTGGCTCTGAAACAGTGCGGTGAGACAAGCCCTTTAACCATGACAGCAACAGAAAACATGTGCAGAAAGCCGATCGCACACCTTCTATACCCACCAAGCCAAGTCACAACAAGCGTTTTCCTTCATGTGGTACTGTACATGCTGCAGATGTCAAAAGTAGTCATAATAATGTGACTTGACTATGAGGGTATATACAGTTGAAACCAGAAGTTTAAATACACTATATAAAAAGACACATGTGCATGTTTTTCCCACTGACATGAAATCAGAATAAACTTTACCAGTTTTACTTCAATTAGGATTACCAAAATTATTTATATCTGCCAAATGCCAGAATAATATGACGGAGAATTTTTAAGCCATTTTTATTTTCTGTAAAGTCAAAAGTTTACATACACTAAGATTACTCTGCCTTGAAACAACTTGGAATAGCCCATATGATGATGTCATGTCTTTGGAAGCTACAGGTTTATTGGCAATATCAGAGTTAATTAGAGAGACACCTGTGGATGTATTTTAAAGCATACCAAAAACACACTGCTTCTGTGTGTAACATCATGGGAAAGTCTAAAGAAATCAGCCAAGATATCAGGAAAAGAATTATGGACTTGCAAAGTCTGGATCATCTTTGGGTGCAAGTTCCAGATACCTGAAAGTGCCTCGCTCATCTGTACAAACAATTATACACAAGTACAAACAAGACGGAAATGTCCAGCCATCTTATCGCTCAGGAAGGAGACGGGTTCTGTGTCTCAGAGATGAACGTGCTTGGGTCTGACATGGGCATATCAACCCAAGAACAAAAGCAAAAGACCTTGTGCTTGCAGAAGCTGGTAAGATTGCGTCATTCTCCACAGTAAAACAAGTACTCCAAAAGAAACATATAAAAGCCAGATTAATGTTTATAAATGCACACAGGAACAAAGTCCAACATTTTTGGAGACATGTCCTGTGGTCTAACGGAACTAAAATGAAACTGTTTGGCCATAATGACCATCGTTACCTTTAGAGCAGTGGTCCCCAACCGCCGACCGCGGACCAGCACCGGACCGTAGCGCATCTTCTGCCGGTCCGCGGCCCCGGCTACACTTGATACCGACCGCCCGGTGACTTTAGTCCGGGCGGTCGGCATCTGCTCTGCGCGGCCATTGTATTCCGGCCGCGCAGACTTAGCAGCTGCACACGTCGTACGGCTGCATCGTTATAGAGAGAGCAGGGGCGGCTCATTACCGTCCCTGCTTTCCCTATCGCTGTAGATGCGGCGCTCACTGAGCACCGCATCTACAGATCAGCGGCGCAGGGGGATGATGCAGAGGTGTCGTCACACCCCCTGCGCCGCTCGGTCTCGCTGGACGCGGGCTCCTGGAGGAAGCAGCTCTGCACGGATCCGGGTAAGGTGAGTAACTTTTTTCTTGTTTTCTTTCTTTCTTTCTTTTTTAAATTTCACTAGCTTGGCCACTACAGGGGATATATGTGAATGTATTAAAGCTATGGTGGCAGTATATGAATTTATTAAAGCTATGGGGGCGGTATATGAATTTATTAAAGCTATGGGGGCAATATATGAATTTATTATAGCTACAGGGGGCAATATATGAATTTATTATAGCTATGGGGGCAATATATGAATTTATTAAAGCTATGGGGGCAGTATATGAATTTATTATAGCTATGGGGGCAATATATGAATTTATTAAAGCTATGGGGGCCATATATGAATTTATTATAGCTATGGGGGCCATATATGAATTTATTATAGCTATGGGGGCCATATATGAATTTATTAAAGCTATGGGGGCCATATATGAATTTATTATAGCTATGGGGGCCATATATGAATTTACTAAAGCTATGGGGGCCATATATGAATTTATTATAACTATGGGGGCAATATATGAATTTATTAAAGCTATGGGGCCAATTTTTTTTTTATTAATGCTATGGGTGCCATATATGAATTTATTATAGCTATGGGGGCCATATATGAATTTATTATAACTACGGGGGCCATATATGAATTTATTATAGCTACGGGGGCCATATATGAATTTATTATAACTACGGGGGCCATATATGAATTTATTATAACTACGGGGGCCATATATGAATTTATTACAACTACAGGGGGCCATATATGTATATATCTTTACTACAGGGGCCATATATGAATTTATTATAACTACGGGGGCCTATATTTGTTTATTAATACTAGAGAGGGCCTATATGTATTTATCTTTACTACAGAGGCCATATATTTATTATTACTACAGGGGGCCTATATTTGTTTATTAATACTAGAGAGGGCCTATATGTATTTATCTTTACTACAGAGGCCATATATTTATCCTTACTACAGGGTGCATATATATCTACTGACTACAGGGGGGCATAAATCTCTGTAATGACAGAGCTGATTACATATGTATATTATATACATGTATAATGCTGATCAATAGTACTGCAGATTGATTGTCAGCTCTGTGGGTCAGCATTATTAGTATAATACTGACCCACAGAGCTGACAATCAGTCTGCAGTCATAAAATACTGGTTACCCCATACTATACCTCTAAATGACACAGTATACAGTTTAGTGTGTTGTTTTTTTTTTTAGTGTGATTCTAAATATCCAACCCCCTCTATAACCCCGCCCACTAATAACCCTGCCCCCAATAACCCTGCCCCCACTGGGCTGTGGAAAAATTGTCGTGCATCAAACCGGTCCCTGGTGGAAAAAAGGTTGGGGACCGCTGCTTTAGAGGAAAAAGGGAGAAGCTTGGAAGCTTAGGAACACCTTCCCTACTGTGAAACACGGGTGTGTCAGCATCATGTTGTGGGGTTGTTTTGCTGCAGAAGGGACTTGTGCACTTCACAAAATAGATGACTTTATGAGGAAAGAAGATTATATGGCAATACTGAAGCAGCATCTCAAGAATTCAGCCAGGAAGTTAAAGCTTGGGCGGAAATGGGTCTTTCAGAAAGGATTATGAACAGAAGCATACTGACAAACTGGTTACAAAGTGGCTTAAAGGGGTTGTCTCGCTACAATGATTGGGTTTTAATTAAAAGATCTTTAAAAAAACAAGCAGCTTTGCAATATATGTTCATTACAAATGTCCTACTGATGTAGAGTTATCCCTGTTTGTAGTAGTTCATCAGCTTCTCAAATCTCTATAGCAGCTGACCTGTTGATCTTTATCTCACTGGCTTTCAGGTCTGATGACTCATCACCTTCAGAATACAGGTCAGAGCAGAGAGCCCCTCCTGCACAGAATGCTTCTGTAGTGAAGGGAGGGGGAGGGCTCTGGCTTCTGTGTGGATTAACCCTGTGTGTGCCTGCTCCCTCCTGCTCTCTACACAGATTGAGGAGAGCAGAGGTGAAGCTGATCATTAGATGTGACAGCAGTGACCCTGTGTGTTACTATAATCACCATGTGTCTGTGGAGCTGTGACTATACTAATAGAACAGATCAGGGGGGCATGTGAACGCTTCATATCCCTCCCTGCTCTGCTGTATTAGTGACACATCGGGAGTATAGTAACTCACTTCACAGCTGCCCTGTGTCTGTTCTGACAGGGTTTGTTGTTGCTGGAGATGTGGAGATATGTATGCTAAGCAGAGGGTATAAGAACACTTGCATCCCCCCCTGCTCTGCTATTAGCAATCACAGCTTCACAGACCTCTCCACACTCATAGATCAGCCCTCTCTCTCCTGTCCCCGTCAAGCTGACAATACAGCTGATCTAGCAGCCTGTAACAGACCTAGGCAGGCACACACAGGGTTAACTCTGGCAGCAAACCCCCTCACTCTCCCACTGCTGTATAGAAGTTATGGAGGAGAGCTTTCTGTGTGCTGAGGGGAGGGGGGGAAGAGGGAGGAGAAGAGGCAGACAAGAAGCACGCCCCTGAATTCAAAAATGCTTTGTTGCCAGAAGTATTGAAGTGGGCTGAAAGCTTGTAATGAGACAACTCCTTTAAGGATAACCAAGGCAATGTTTTGGAGTGGCCATTACAAAGCTCTGATCTCAATCCTATTGAAAATTTATGGGCAAAGCTGAAAAGGCAGGAGCGAGCAGGGCGACATACAAACATGGCTCAGTTACACCAGTTCTGTCAGGAGGAATGGGCCAAAATTCCTACCAACTATTCTGTGAAGCCTTTGGAAGGATATCCAAAACATTTGACCCAAGTCATACAGTTTAAGTGCAATGCTGCCAAATACTAATGAAATGTGTGTAAACTTTTGACTTGGCAGAAAGTAATAAAAATGCCTTAAAAAATTATCTCTCTCTCATTCTGGCATTTGGCAAATATAAATAATTTCGGTAAGCCATGAATAAGAACATCTGTGTTTGAAACGCGGAGGCCAGACCACCTCTCCGTTTCTTTGACTGCCGTATACCCATTGCTCTTTACCCTGTATATGTTCAGTGCAGGTTTTTAATCATTATTTGGAATTAAAGTGTATTTTATTCATTCACCATTACAAGTTGACACTAGCATTTGTTCTACGTTACAATTTTGGTCATCCTAATTGACCTAAAACGGGTAAGGTTTATTCTGATTTCATGTCAGATAGTGAGAAAAACATGCATATGTGTCTTTTTATATAGTGTATGTAAACTTCTGGTTTCAACTGTACATACAAAGGACATAACCTTTAAAAAAAAGGAAGATCCAAACCGGGTAAAGCCAGGAAACATTACGATAATTACATTTGACCAGGAGTACCAGTTACAGGATTAGTTTAAGGCGAACTGTATAACAAATAGAACATGCAACCATTCAACTCAATGTAACTACTTGATTGTTTCTGTTTCTTTAACCTCTCTCCAAACATCATACACTATGGGCCACATGTATGAAACTGTTTAGGTCTAAAAGTCACTCTTTTGCCCATAGTGACCTATGGGCAAAAAAGTGAGTTTAGACCTAAATAGGTTCATATATGTGGCCCTAAATATATATACTAGCTATAAACATTTCAGTATAGATTTGAAATGGAATACCTGTCATGTCGAAGGGATTTGAGATCCACATACACTGTTGTAGGATCTGGCCCTGAGGTTCCCTAGAAAATAAATAAAAAAGAACCACATATTTACATGCAAGATGTGTTTTCTATTGAGAGTTACATTATGAATAAAACATCTTTGAAAAAGAGGCTGTAAACATTACTTACTGTTAAATGTTAAGTGTCCTTACAAAACATGAACCTACTTAAAGCAGTTGCATCCTCATGTACAGTACATACACTAGAGACCTTTCTTACTAATTTACTGACAAGAGGTTGCAATCATAACCAGTCATGTTAGGGGCCAATTAAACCACATTATGCCACCGATCGGTGGTATCCAGCAGGATACTGTGACAGAGACATGGCGGGCCCATAGAAATCAATAGGGAAAACAAAGTCATATTTGGACGACTTTTGCTCTATTTGCCAACGGTATATACTTTATTTGTCAGTGGTATACTCTTTATTTGTAAGATTTAAAAGCATGGTAGGCAACAAGGAAAGCATTCGTGTCTGGTAAATAGGACTATCTTTGCGCCATTGATTTGTTATGGGCCAGTCGGGGTGTCCATCAGTGTACCCCAATCGATACTACTGAGAGATGGCATAATGCTGAGCGAACTTACCCTAATAGATACACTGGAGCTACAAATCTATTAGCGCACACTTCACTCGCCATAACTCCATTCTCACACTATGGAGGATAAACTGCTTGGTGCTATTAAGGCAGTAATTTCCAGACTTTATTACTAGCAAGTTCCCTCTACAGACACAAAGACAGAGTAACAACTTCAGGGGAAGATATTACGCTATATTTCTCTCTCAGCAGGGAGGAGTAATGGGCCAGAGTAATGCTCTGTCCTATACTAAAATGAAAGCAGTGCTTAGCTTGTAAGTACATGTAATCAGCACAGAGCATTCACATTCTAATTCTGCATTACACACGAAGGTGCACAACCTAAGAGGTTTCTACATAAATCACTGGGGGTACACTTAAAGGGGTTGTCCATGTCATATAAAATATTAATACAATGCTCTAGGAGAGCCATAAAAAACAAAAACATATTCACCCTCCTCTGGTCCCCAATTCCAGCACTGGATCTCCTCGCTCTTCTTTCAGACAAAGATGTAAATGAGAGGCACATGACTGCTGTAGCCACTCAGCAGCTGCAATGGTGAGGTGCCCAGTCAGAAGTGACGACATGCCTAGAGCCAGAGGTAGGCGAGTATGAGCTTTTTTATTTTAAAGGGGGCCCGAAAGCATTATATTAATTTTTTATATGACATGGATGATTCCTTTAAATTTACCTACGTGGACAGTCCATTCAAAACCCAAAATGTGTTGCACCAACATCATGGTTGCAACAGGATCACCTACTCTTCCGTTATCACTTTCTAACTTCTGTGGAAGGTAAAGCCATCATGGGTTTTTTTTTTTTTTACCTGTAAACATATTGCAGTATTGACTCTTGATCCAAAGGTAGTGCTGACAGCACGCGGAGACAGACCAAGATCTTTGAAAAGTTTGGAAAAGGAGTAAGTGAGGGCAACTCTTGGCCGTTCTTCTGCCACCACAACACAAGTCCGTACATAAGACAGATTTACTCCTCTTGTCTGTAAGACACAATATCAGATGACGGATGGTAAATCAGATTATAAGGACACAGCTCGGCAACTAGAACAGCGGTTATATCCTTCTATAACATTTATTATTTTTACATCAAGAACCCACTTCACAGTGTGTGTCCTGTTGAAATATCATGTCCAATTCTAGATATACAAGTTTCTTCTCCATATTCCAATATACATTAAGGTAAATGTTGAACAACTGACACCACTGTGCAAGACCTCCACTTCCATTGGAATGACACTTATGTGGTGCTAGATGTGAGTTTCTGCAGACTACATTTCAGCCATGTTGGATCTCCCGTGTTCTCTAATTTAAGGGATTTTAGAAGATTTTTAAAAACCTCCCTACCCCCCTCCACTGTGCAAAAATAGAAAACTAACCTATATTTACCCTTTCATTACCACCGCTCTAGCGCTGCCAGAGCTCCAGTGATATCCCCTGATTCCTCACTGATGACGCCATGCTCATGGATCACATGATACTGCAGCCAATCGCTGACCTCAGTGGTTACGCGCAAATTAGTTGCAGCAACATGTGCTCCATAAATGTGATGTCATCAGTGAGGGACCAGGGGAATACTTCAGCTCTGGCAGTGCTGGAACAGTGGTAATGGGAGAGGTAAGTATGGGGTAATTTTCTATTTTTAGCACAGTGGGAGGTAATAGGGAGGTTTGTAAACGTCCTGAAATATTCCTTGAAGAGCAGGATTGAGCTGCTGAAAAGCACTGCAAGGCTAGTCCCACCATGAAGCCCACTACTGCCAGAAATGAGTCCATCAAAACACATTGGACTGAGAAAGGACACTAAAACATGGGAAAAAGGCACCAACTCTTTGCTTTATGGGCCGGATGGTGATCACTATGTTAAAGGGGTTGTCTTGCTACATCGATTCATCTTACCTCAGTCCTGATTTCTTGGTTTCATTTTGAATTCAGGGTCGTGTTTACTGGCTTCTACTAGGCTGCAGTAGAAGCCAGGTCTGTAGCTATAGCAACCAGGACTGACAGCCTAACAGGAGAGATCAAACAGGTCTGTAGCTATAGTGACCTGAGGAGCTGATGCAGCCCATACAAGAGGGGATATCTAGGAACAGGTAGAACACTGTTAATGGACATATATTGCAAAATGACTTGTTTTTGCAAGATCTTTAACATAAAAAGCAGCAATCCTTGTAGTGAGACAACCCCTTTTAAAACAACAAAGACAAAAGGAGGCCATGCCAATTAGCTTCTTTTGACTACATTGTACTCCTGTGAAAGATCTTACCTTCAGCACCTCGGTCTGATTCCCAAGTCCCTTTGAGCACATCTCCATTACAGAATAAGAACAGAACGTGTCTCTGATCCTGTACTGACTTACTGCGGACAGCCAAAGGAATAAGTTGGATTCCAACTCCATAGGAGGAATTAATATAGACTGGTGACCAGAGTAAACACTGTAAGCAAGGTGAAACACACAGAATTGATGACTATTGGTTTATGTTTGTGGAAGGCTCTGTACAAATTAAAGACAATGTTATGATCCTTGTAGGAAGAGGAATTTTATAATAATTAAGATAATAAGTCATTCATACAACTACTCATCTGAGAACTGAGTTTCATATGACTAAAACTTTTCCACATTTGCCCAGAGGGGTTGGGTTTGCCCTCCACTTGAACCTATCAGACAGATCTAAGAGAAAATGAACTTGATGGACAAATTACTTGTAACTATATCTAGTTCGTGTAAAATTTACATGGGAAGTTTGTAAATTAAATAATAAACGTTTTCACCATTCATCATTATTAAAAATTCTGGACCGTTTTTGTTTTAGCTGCTCCTTAAGTGATCCATTGTTTACAGCTCATCTCCAGGGGATGCGACCAGGACTGAGGAGCTCTCAGCCCTGGTCGCACATGCTCAGACATCACCTCTGCTCTCAGACAGCTACTGAGTGTTCAAACCCCGGGTGCTGTCATTCTACTCCCATCCTCTGTACTCCTTAGTAATTAGTCAAACAGTGCAAATAAATCAAAAAGAAACCTCAATGAGGTCTGTGCATTGATAAAGAGGAAAAAAATCCACAGGTTTGGTTTCTGCAGGGATTTGAAACGAGGACCCTTGTGCCTGGAGACAACAGTTTTACCTTTGAGCTACATTGTAGCTACACACAGCTCTATACATAAACCTTTCTTTGACTAAAGAGAGGAAAGGCCTGGTGATGTCATCCTGCTGGGTCACATGATATGCAATTCAAACAAATCACACACGCCCCCTTCTGAGCACACAGAGCTGAAGAGCTGGATGCAGGAGGTATGAAATGAGATCGTGACAAAACCCCTTTAATAGTTATCATTGCCTAGCTATGTAATATACAGTACATATGAAAGGACCTTTGACATCTCTTGACATGTCTTCTCTTAGGGCGCATCCCCACGGCATAGGACAAATGCTGGTCGGTTTGCCGGCCGGTAGTTGTCCTGTTTTGCGCCCGTCCCCACAGCCGCAGGGGGGACGGCTTTTCTCCGTGATGAGCGGAGAAGTGCCCTCCCCCCTCCCAGAGAGAAGCACATATGTCGTCCAAAAACCGGACGGACGATGGGGCCTGCTCAATGTTTTTTGAGCGGACCACCGGCGGCAAAACCGCCCGACGGAAAACCCGTGCAGTGGGGACTGCTGCACGGGTTTTCCATAAAGCACAATTGTGCTAATTTTCGGCGGTTTTTCAGACAGCCTGAAAAACCGCAAACCGGCTGAAAAACCATCCAAAAACCCTGCCGTGGGGACATGCCCTTAGGCTAGGTCTACACAGCTAAAGTCAAAATGCTGTCCATAATTCGGCTGTTTTTTGGCATTGCTGGACCGCGGTTTTTGGCACGTTATTGCACAAAAGCCGTGGTCAGTTTTGAAATCCCGTATGATTTGGAATCTGATGGCAATCCTGCGCAATATACAACATGTTGCATATTCCGCCAATTTTAAAACTGACGGTAAAAAATCCGTGCTGTGTAGACTAGAACACTGAATTTTTTATTGCTGTCTAAGCAGCACAGGATACCGTCTGATTTTCGGCGGATTCAAACTACTGAATCTGCCGGACAACCTGTGCTGTGTAGGCCTAGCTTTTTAACTCTGTGTTATGCGGTTATTCCTTCTAGAAATGTATTAGTGAATCTGTCAGATGAGTGTTATCAATTGGGAAGGGGGGTTCTCTGTACAGTCTGATGTCCAATCAGTGCTGACAGTCATATGCATACAGCGACACACCCCTTTGAAATCTGAAATGATAATCTGTAGTTAATGGAGTAGATGAAAAAGACAACCCCTTCTTTTTGCACTGAAAAGGGACCTGTGGCCATTCCTGAGAGGTCTCATTTACTAAATACTAGTATTCCCATGAAATAACAACTCTAAGGCATCTTTCTTTACATCTCTGTGTTGTAGGGTTGCTGTTATTTCTCCTAGAAATTCATTACCAATTAGTCAGCTGGGTGTTACCAATTAGGGAGAGGGGTGTCCCTGCACAGTTTGACATTGGCCAATCACTCCTTGGAAAGGTAACACCCATCTGACTGATTCAGTAATTTTCTACGAGGAATAACAGAGGACAGTAATAAGTAATAAGAAAAGATGCTCCGGGATTGGTATTTTACGGGGGAACACAAGGATTTACTAAAACCGACATGTCAGAAGAGGACGCAGGTCCACTTTAAATGTATAGGATGTAGTTTTCTAAGACTTTCAAACCAACCTGCAAAGGCACCAAAGTACAAAACCAAGTCCACAATAAGGATCCAGACATATGGCAATCTGACGTGTAGAGTACAGCTCGCACTGCAATTTTATCGCCCGGCAAAGTGCATTTACAGATCCATGGGACATCTACAATAGAAGAGAGTTAGATGAAAAGACATACATCTAAACCCTGCTGTATCCCATGGAAATAGGAGATTAATACAAGATTTTCCTCTAATTAAAATTGGATGTCTAACAATAAAAATATACCATAAAGTCAATTTGCTACTTAAAATGTAGGTCTTGTTAACCCAGCTCATGCAGATGTTTTTAATAAAAAAATAGAGATACGGTATGTCACAAAAGTGAGTACACCCCTCACATGTTTGCAAATATTGTATTATATCTTTTCATGGGACAACACTGAAGATACAACGCTTTGATACAATGTAAAGTAGTCAGTGTACAGCTTGTATAAGGGTATGTTCACACGGGCCGAAATTACAGTAATCGTTTTGTATTGTATCGTATTGTACGTGCAGGGAGATAAGTGACATGTCAATTACTTGCGGCGAATACGTGCTGCGAGTGATGCATGTCAATGGGCCCGGCGGGTCGCCGTCCCGCGCTGCGGGAGTACGTGCGCATTAGCGCGACCCCCAAAGCACCCGGCATAATTGCGGCCGTAATGTACGCGCCGCAATTACGCCGTGTGAACATAGCCTAACAGTGTAGATTTGTTGTGTCCTGAAAATTACTCAACACACAGCCATGAATGTCTAAACTGCTGGCAACAAAAAGTGATTAAAACCCCAAGTGAAAATGGACAAATTGTGCCCAATTTATTATTATTTATTTTAAAGCGCCATTAATCCCAGGGCGCTGTACAGTCGAGGGTTACATACATAACATATTTTAAACAAGTACAAGGGCGACAATAAATGACTAATAACTGGTACAGAGGGAGGGGGGTTCCTGCCCGCAAAGACTTACAATCTATAAGGAAGGAGGAAACAGACAGAAGGTGAGGGGCAGACATGTTTGTGGGGTGATGTAGGCACAGTGGAATTTTTATAGGTTATAGACTATCCTGAAGAGATGGGTTTTCAGGTTGCTTTTGAGGCTAGTAAAAGTAGTAACAGTCCTCCCTCCTTTTTTCCTCATAAAATGTTTTATAATGTCTCTCTATAGGTAATTTACGTTAAATGGAGTTAAAGAATATATAATCCAAGCAGATGATGACTCATAACTACAGGATCAGTGCAAGAACTTAGAAAATAATCCATTTATAGCTTATTTCACTGTCTTGTTACATTGAGCATGTAAATCAATAGCTAGAAGGCTTAGACAGAACATGCTAGAGTATTTATACTTGTAATGCATGACATAGGATTGCTGTGAACGTACCTTTACCCCTGTGAGCATGCCAGTGGTGCTAACACTAAAATCAAGGTAGGCCAACATTTCAGGTGTAGGTGGTTTATATATCTGAGGTGACCGCTTTCTGGGCAGATCATCTGAAAGGGACAAGAATTTCTAAATTCATAAAGGATTGAGAATAAATCACCCTCTCTTTTGTTTCATTTATACACCTTTTGCAATATTGTAACACCCTGAGCTGACAGTCACATTATTATGACCACCAGTTAATATACAGAGTAACCACGGAACACAGCATGAACAGCAGCTAGACAGGCTGAAAGTGACTCGATAAGGTCCTGGTAGGTTGGTCAGCATGTATGGGTGTACATGATCTGCAAGGATGGATTCATACCAAGATCTATTGCGAGTGCCTTCACCATGAATAAGTGGATCAGGGAATGCCACGAATACTTTCCCCAGATGATTGCACTGCCACCACCAGTGTGTGTTCCTTCAGCAAAGGTTGCAGGGTGCTTGTTCTCTGATGGTTTCCGCCTGACATGCCAATGTCCAATTATTCAATAGTACAGATAATGTGACTCATTGGAGAAGGAAACCCTTTGCCAATCAGAGGAGGTTCAATTCCAATGCACACAGAGTGAAAAATAAAAAAATGTTGCTCACCCTGTTGAGCCATCTATTATTGTTATGGTGCTTTGATAGATGGGAATCTTGTACGGTTAAATTGAAGCCTTTTCCTGCCAATGCACCTTTATCAGCAGAGCTGCATTGACTATCCATCTGTTTCAGATCGCCACACGCTCTGTTTTAAACACCCGAAAGGCAGCCCCCTGGTTCATTTTGACTGTAGCGTCTTGGTCCACCTTGCACACCTGTTGTTTACCATTCACATCAATGGCACATGATGCTGCGCAGTTTCCAGGTCTCTCATTCACAATGGTGTCATTTATTCACACAGAGAACATTTTTACCACATTAGAAAGCAAACAGTTCACAAACTGCGCAGTTTTCGAAATACTGGCACCAGTGGCCAGAAAGCCAATAATCATGCCTTTTTGCAACTGTGATATATCATCCCTTTCACCCATGACAGCAACGAGGGACATGTGTGCAGACTATCGCACACCTAGTATACCAACCAAGCCAGCTCAGACCTGACTTCAATCATGAGCTACACCTTGTCGTCATCAAAAGTAGGTAGTTAAAGGGGTTGTCTCACTACGAGGATTGCTTTTTATGTTAAAGATCTTGCAAAAAACAAGTCACTTTGCAATATGTGGCCATTAACAGTGTCCTACCTATTCCTAGATATCCCCTTTTGTATGGGCTGCATCAGCTCCTCAGGTCGCTATAGCTACAGACCTGTTCAATCTCTCCTGATAGGCTACCAGCACTGGTTGCTATAGCTACAGACCTGGCTTCTACTGCAGCCAAGTTGAAGCCAGTAAACACTTCCCTGAATTCAAAATGAAACCAAGAAAACAGGACTGAGGTAAGATGACTCAATGTAGTGAGACAACCCCTTTAAAATAATTATCTACTGTGTATTTTTATTTTATTGGTTATCATAACAAAAATGAGGATGGTAGTAAATTTCTGATATTCTGTTTTTCCTGTCCAGTGAATCCATCACATTGTAACTTTCTGCTGTGCCAGATTGACAGTGGTAGTTCTAATAAAGTGAGCTTGTAAATGCACGCACAGTGACATCATATATGTCCACAACTCCCAAGCTTCACAATGGCAGGAGAGGACAATTGGGATTGCTCAGCATCAGCTATCCTATAGGCTGCAGAGCAGAGATCATTGCCCAGCACAATGATGCATTTCTTTCTCTTAAATTTGTAATTGACCGCTAGCTTATTTGATTACTTCTCACATTAACCACCCAGAAATAGTAATGTAGATAAACAAAGATTTATTGCTTTAAAGTAGGAAATGCAAAAATACGCCCAATACCACAAATAAAAATTAGAAAGCAGAATCATTTCATACATGGACACCATGTTCAAGGTCAAATTACTGGAGCAACATTTATCATTTTCTTTCATATCTACCTGCAAATAGGCCATAAAGAATAAAAAAATAAAATAAGACACAGGGCATAAGACCAAAAAAAAAAAAAAAAAAAAGAAATAAGACATAAGGCCTACAAGACCATTAGCTGCCTGCCAGGTTGGACTTTTGTATGTACCCTTTAGGCAGCCTCATGGGTGTCCATTAGAAGAGTCTAACAGACACTTATTCCACCTTCCCTAATGAGAAACTCTGCACGCTCCAGAAAGCGTACATGTATATGGGATGGGGGGGGAGGGAGGGGGGAGGGGACATTGATGGAATAGAGGTTGGCCAAACAAGTGTTTGTCTAACAGTTATCTTAGGCTATGTCTACACTGCATGCATAGCTTTACGATCGTATTTTCGGCACTTTTAGGACTTGCAGCCCCATAGACTACAATAGAAAAAAAAGACCTGTAGTCTCCACCGCTCGTCTTTTCTACGATCGGCGCCGGCGTTGTATAATGTAGTATAATACGCCGCCGCTTTAACTTTTTTCGTTGTCTTCCCATACCATACAATTGTATGGGTGACGGCAAAAAAACGGGAACCAACCGCGGTTTTTGTGCAGAATGTGACAAAAACTGCGGTCGTGCATCGGAAAAAAAAATAAAAATAGTTGCTTTTGGCCATTTTTAGTCCGATGCAGTGTAGCCCTAGCCTTAGGCAGGGGCGTAGCTATAGTGGGTGCAGAGGTAGCAGTTGCTACCGGGCCCTGCAGCCTAAGTGGGCCCCAAAAGTCCTTCTGTCACACTATGATACAGGGTTGCTGAGGGGTCCCATTTCACTATTTGCACTAGGGCCCAGGAGCTGCAAGTTTCATCTCTGGCCAGACTTCGATGGCCGTTTATGTTTTCATCTTTATTTTAACAGAGACACATAGAACTGATGTGGGATTTATATTTATAGGCTACTGGAAATCATTCATAGGTAAACTATCACCTCTCTCTACAAAGGCACACCACTTCCAGAAACAATTATTCTCCCAGAAGCCACACTGCTTTTCTAGTAAAACATGATGAGTCTTAAGCTCAAAAAGTATACCATGAAATATTTTAGGACCATTGCTCCACTTCAAGATTCGGGTCAGCAGGAACTGAATTACATAATTACATAGTTTGTAAGGCCAAAAAAAGACAGACGTCCATCCAGTTCAGCCTATTGTGCTCCAGAGAAAGGCAAAAACCCCCATGAGGTAGAAGCCAATTACCAGAACTCACCAATATACCCAGCAACAAATGAGCGGCCCAACAGTCAGACCAGCAAAATGAAGCATATGGGCAGGAGTCCTACTGGACGACTCAGCATCTAACAGGACTCGTGCCCACATTCGAGATGAATAATACACTTTGGGCGTCATGTATGAAAACAGTCTTGGTCTAAGACTTTCTTTGTTGCCCATAGCAACCATAATACAGACCACCATATAGTGTTCTGAAATAATGAAAGGGGCGCTCTGATTGGTTGCTATGGGCAACAAAGAAAGTCAGACCTAGATAGTTTTCATACATGAGGCCCTTTGTGTTGTCAGTCCGTCTGGAAGACTGCTGATTAGTTGCTAGGTATGCTGACAAATTCTGGTAAACTTCTGGTCAAATCGGTTTTGGGCCACCTGAATCTGAAGCTAAACACTAATAGAAACCAACACTTGTAAATCACTAGAATGATGGACATGCAAATACCACAAAAAACCCTTAAAATTCTACATTAATATTAAGAAAAATATTTTATGATGGCAAAAAGGGTGTTGACCTAGTTAATGCCAAGATTGCTCACTGTTCAGCCCAGATCAGACTGAAGAGAAAAGACGCATGTAAGATACTTTATAGGTGCCAAAGAAGACTTGTTCTGGGTGTCGTCTTCTATAATATGGCTAGTAAGGTTTCAATCATTTACCTGTTTCTATGATGGTTGGCCATGTTTTCACATCCACCGCAGCTGCTGCCTCTTTGGACTTTAGCAACCTCAATAAGGTTTGTGTTGTGAGAATGCAGGAAGCTTTACTAACCTAAGAAAAAAAAATGAGTTCTGTTTTAATTTTGTGCCGAAAATGCTGCATGCATTGTATAGAAAAGTTAACAAACAGAAGATGACCACAATCTGTGTATATAGCCTTCACTGGAGTAAGGAGGCTTGAGATGCTGGAGCCGTCTTTACATTCTATAACTATTTATTCATTGTACAGCTTTCACAATAAAGCCATCCGGTGTCAGACCTTCATCATAGGAAAGCTAGAGGACTTACATCTACAATCATCCGTACAGTGGGTAAAGTGGCGGAGAGGTTCTGAGCGTGAGGCGGCCGGACAGTAACAGGAACGCAACCAGCGTATAAACAGCCGTAAAATGCTGCTATCAGCTCAATGCCTGTAAATAACAAAGAGACAAACATGTAAGAAGCGGCACCACATTATTCACAAGTAAAAATATGTTCTGCTACTAAAAAACTATCAATCTGAGAATGCATGATTCATTGTCTCCTCTATGTCTAGGAGTAACAATTTTGATGATGATTTTTAAGAATGCACAGCATGCAGTATAGCTGCAATTCCCAACTCTTGAGGCTGTGTCTACACAGCATAGGATTATAGTCGGATTTTAAAGCAGATTCAGTATTTAGAATCCGCAAAAATCCGACTCTAATCCTGTGCCGATAGATTGTAATAGAAAATCGAAGCTGCAGTCTACACAGCACAGATTTTCTACTGTGGGATTTCTAAACCACCGGATGATAGAGCATGTTTTATCTTCTGGTGGATTCCCATACAGTCAATGTACTGAGCCGGCGGGAAATCCGAAAACTGATCGTGTTTTTTGGGCAAACCTGCGGTACAGCAATGTTAAAATACCATTGGATTTTGGATGACGTTGTAACATATGCTGTGTAGACATAGCCTGAAGCAAATACTAGTGTTAGTAAAAGTAGCACACATGAGGTAGTTACTTATAAACTATTACATTTTGGGGGGGTGGTTAAAAAATGGATACATATTTAGGCAATACAGCAATAACTCAAAGGACTCAAACGTTCTCTTTAGCATAGTTAAAGAGGTATTCTCACTACACTGATTACCTTTAAACATGTAGGCAAAGGTAAATAAAGACTATTACCTAATACATTGCTGTTAAGATTTTGCTTCCCTTCAGAGCTAGAGCAGTTCTAACCTCCTGCTTGTGCACACAAGCTTCCCTAAGTTACCAACCACCTTTCCCTCAGCCCTGGCCAGCTAGTGATTTCACTTCGTGATGTGTCTTATCAGCAGCATAGGAGCTTGTTTATGTTTTTACTGACAAACTTTAACCCTTTAGAGCTCTGTAGTTCTGTGTCCTGCTGTTAAACCCTCTTCATCACCAATGTCCCTCTAACAGGTACAGCTAAGAATAGCAGAGCTGATATGACAATCACTGCTGTAAAAAGCACTCTGAACAGGAAGTGGGAGCCTGAAGAGCTGTGAAACTGTAAAACAGCCTAATGAGAAAACCCCTTTAACAAAGAAATATATTTTCTGAAATCCCAGCTAACCTAGGAAAAAAATCCCAGTGCAGTATCAGCAGTTTATTGGATAGTGTGTGCCTAAAGTCCCAAATGCAGCTGAGTCTGGGTAATCATTAATTCGGTACTTTGTCAGTCTTGAACCATTTTACTGTATTTTTTTTTTTTAATTCAAAAAGAGCTTTATTAAAAACAGTATGAATACAAATCGTATTACACATGATAACAAAGATCACCTTCTATCTAAACATCGCGAAAATGCGTTACATAGATCAGACAGTCAGAAATCAAACACGTTTGGAGCAAAATGTTAATACGCCCAATCCAACTGAAATCCTTCTTATCCCACTTCAAAAGATCCCAACTCAACGTGTTGAGCATAGGCGCAAAATTTAGCTAATATGCCTTTTCCATGCATGCAGGGATATGTACCCCCAAGTATTTAAAAGAAGACGTGGACCACGAGAAGGGGAAAGAGGACCTCAACTGCCGCAGAAGGTCGTCTGAAACATAGAAGCTTTAAGCTACACTCTTGGACATATTAATTTTATGCTGGCTAAAGGAGCCATATTGTTGCAGGATTCTAAGTGCTGCTGGTAATGACGCCAGGGGCTCTGTAAGGTAGAGTAACAGGTCATCCGCGAATGCCGAGCACTTCACTTGTCGGTCAGCAACGCGGATACCGCGAATAGAATCATCCGCTCTAATAGCTTGCAGGAGGTGTTCCATTGCTAATATGTAGAGCAGAGGAGACAGAGGGCATCCCTGCCTGGTACCATTGCCTATCACAAATGGAGAAGAGAGCTCCCCGTTTACTTTAATTTGCGCCTGAGGAGAGTGGTAGAGGGCAGATATTCGATTCATCATTGCCGGCCCCAGGCCCACAGATTTCAGCACCCCATGCAAGAAAGACCAATCAACTCGGTCAAACGCCTTTTCGGCGTCCAGTGAAAGTAAGACGCAGGGAAGTTTGACAGAATGGATATGTTGAAGGATAGTGAACGTTTTCAGAGTATTGTCCCTCGCCTCCCTAGAGGGGACAAACCCAACCTGGTCTAGGTGTATAAGCGAATCCAGAAGTGGGCTAAGCCGAAGTGCAATCATTTTGGCGAAGAGTTTAGCATCCGTATTTATGAGAGAAATTGGGCGATAACTTGGGCATAGGTTGGGGTCTTTACCCTCCTTAGGTATCACAGTAATAAAGGCCTGCAAAAAAGGGGGATCGAAACGAGAACCCCGAGATACTTCATTGAAAGCTTCTAAGAGTGGGACCGAGAGCTCGTCCATCAGGGTTTTATAGAAGATAGCAGTGTAGCCATCCGGACCCGGACTCTTCCCAGTAGGGAGGCCCGATATCGTCCTTTACTGTATTTTTTAACAAGGTTATTGCAGCCATAATAATCCAGTTGAGGGACCTGACCTAGCCATACTGAAATCTGAAAACTGGTCAGGCACATCAACCCACCAACAAGTATAATACCCCTAAAATTGAATTTTGCACATCCATTTATTTATTTTAACTGAATAATTTTTATTTGTATTTTGTAAATTTTCCATAAACTAACAAACAATATGGCAGAACAAATAATAAATGGGATATTTTTAAAAACATCCTAATCTACCACTGTGAGAGGTACATACCTTATGGTAATAAAATAATTAGAAACAGGAAAAACCCAATGTGGATCAACAGGGATGTAAAAGAGGCAATAAAAAACAAAAAGAAAGCGTTTCACCTACTAAAACAGGAGGGCAGTGAAGAGGCACTAAGAAGCTATAGGGAAAAAATAAAATATGTAAAATAAAGATAAAGGGAAAACAAAGCTGGAGACGGAAAGACGTATGCTATAGAAAGTAAAACAAAACCCCAAAATTTTTTTTTAAACTATTAAAATAGAAAAAGTTTAAAAAAAGAAAATGTTGGCCCTTTGAAAAGTACGGGAAGAGACAGTAGAGGGGATGAGAAAAAAAGAAACCCCCATTGAACACTTTTTTCTCCACTGTATTTATCGGGGGGGTGATTTCCCAGTTGAACAGAGGAAGGGTAAACCCAAAACTTAAAAGTTTCTTGTCAAACCCCAGGAAGAAGGCAGCTCCGTTTTAAGAAATTAAAATAGACAAATCCCCGGGCCCCAGATGCATAAACCCTACATGTCCTAAGGAGTTTAAGGATGTATAGATAGGCCCTTTTCTTAATATTTATGGACATATAATAAGGGGTATTCCCAAAAGGATTGGGCTAGAAAATTTTGGTGCCAAATTAAAAAGGGGTAAAAAAGGATCCAGGAAACAATAGGCCCATAAGTTTAACCCTTGTTTGGGTAAATTTTTTGAAGGTTTTTCTCAGAGATGCTATCCGGGAGTTCTCACTGAAAATAAATGTTTAACACCTTTCCAGCATGGGTTTATGAAGGTGGGGGCCTGTCCAAAATAATTTCCAAACTTCTATGGGGAATTTATGCTAATGGCGGGGTTTAAGAATTGGGATTCATATACTAGATTTTTCTAAAGCTTTTGATACATGCCACAAAAAAGGGGTTTGGGAAATAAAAATAGAATGCTTGCCGGGGGAAAAAGTGTGAAAAGGGGAAAGAAACGGGCTCATGATAGAAAACAAAGGGGGAGAATTAAGGGTACAACTCAACGGTCGCTGTTATTATTGGGGTATCACGGGGTCAGTTTTTGAGCCCTACCCCTTAATTTTTTCATTAATGATCTTACACTTGATTACCAGTGAATTCGATCTTTTGCAATGTATAAGCTTGTAAAGTCCCAAAAAAGGGGAGGATAAGTGTTATTACAAAGGGATCTGGATAAGTTTGGGGGCCGGGGCCAGGGAAATGGCAGATGATTTTTTTAAATTTTATTTTTTTTTGAGCCCCCTTGGTTCCAGAGCGCTGTACATTCGGGTTTATACTAACATAGGTCAAACAAGTCCCCAAAGGTGCAAATTAGAAACAAAAAACGGGTACAGAAGGAAAAAGGGGTTTCCCTCCCCCATGGGGGCTTACACTAAAAAAGGAAGGTGGGAAAGAGAGAGAAAAAAGGGGCAGACTGTTTGTGGGCTGGGTACGGTGGTGGGTTATTTTTGTTATAGGCAATCCTAAGAACGGGTTTCTGTTGCTTTTGAGGGGGAAAGAGTGGGGGAGGTCTGAGGTGTTGGGGTAGTGAGTTCCAAGTTGGGGGAAGACGGGAGAAGTTTTGGAGAGGGTTTTAGTGGGGAAATTTGACCGGGGAGAGAAAAGGGAGAAGGTCCTGTGAGGGGGGCGGAGATTCGGAGGGGAATATCGGGAGATTAAGGCAAAAATTTGTATGGGGGGGGGAAAAAGGGTCATGGAGACCTTGAGGTCAAGGTTACTAACTTGAATGATTCGCGGGCCCCAAAAGGGGAACCTGAAGGATTGGGCAGGGGGCAGAGGAGAGGAGTATCGAGGAAAAAGGTGAATCAGACGGCAGCAAAAAGGATGGTTTGGGGGGAGCGGGGGGTGTAGTTGGGAGGCCACAGAGAAGATTTGCAATAGTTAGGCGTGAATGCGAGGCATGGCCGCTTTTTTGTGTTTTTCAATTAAGGAATGAGCGGATAGGGGTATTTTTTCAGGGGGGACGCAGGCAAAAGTGAGGGTTTGGATGTGCGGTTTTGAAGGACAGATTTGAGTAAAGGGTTTATCCAAGGGCAGCGGATTGTGGAGCTGGTGGGAAGTGTAGCCATTGACTGGATAGAGAGATCAGGGGGGAGGGATGGAGTGGGCGGTGGAAAGATGATGAATTTTTTTCCCCACGTTTACTTAGGGAGACCGAGGAAAAGGGGAGGAGGATATGGACGAAAGACAGTCGGGGGATCCGGGAATAGAGAGGTTATCTGGGCGGAGATGGATTTTGGGTATCACAGCATACAGAGGTTTTTAAAGCCATGCGATGCTATTAGTTGAGCCAGACCAAAGTGTAGATAAAAAAGGGGGGGGCCCCCGGGACAGACCCCTGGGAGACACCAACAGAGAGCGGGAAGGGGAGAGGTTTGGGGCGTGAGGAGAGACGCTGAATTCCTACGTGTGGTAGGAGGAACCAGGGAAAAGGGGCCAAGTCCGGGATCCCAGGAGGGGAGGGGTGTTAGGAGGGGTAGTGGTCGACAGTGTCAAAGGGGGAGGGAAGGGTTTGGAGGGAAAACCAGAGTAGTGGGTGAGGCTTTGGCGTTTCTAGGCCTTGGGGACTTGGTTAGGGCGGGGTTCTGTAGAGTTGGGGGGGATTTGGAAACCAGATTCAGTGGGTCAAGGAGAGAGTTGGGGGATAGATGAGGGACAGGGTTTTAAGATGGGCGTGCCTCCCGGAGCTTTAAGGGGAATGGAAACAGTGAGATGGGGTGAAAGTTTGGCAGACAAGAGGGGCAAAAGAGGGTTTTAAAGGGTGGGGTGATGGCCCGCATTTTAAAAAGGGGAAAGGAAAGATCCAGAGGTTAATGATAGGTTTAAGAATGGAGGGGCTGGGGTGATGACGCACTAAGGCGGGAGGGGGTGAGATGGGGTGGGGCCCCAAAATTACAGGTATGAGGTTGGATTTTTGGGTAGTAGGTGGATGTTGTCATAGTGCATAGAGAAGGAAATTAGGGGGGAAATCATGAGCCGGTGCAGAGGTGGGAGGGGGGACACGCAAGAATAAGACAGATGGAGGGGGGCTGCAGGGTGAAGCTTTGGGCCCGAGAGATGATTATTTGGGAAGTGGTGGCAAGTCATCTGTGAGAGGAGAGTGGGGGGGGTCTGGTGACGGAGGACTTGAAGGTTTTTGAACAGTTTTTCTGGGGTTTTTTGAGACAGGGGGGATATGAGGGTGGTGAAATAAAACCTGTTTTGGGGATGCGAGTGCAGATTTAAAAGTATGCAGGATTGTTTGAAAAAGGTGAAGTCCGCATGGAGCGGGTTTTTCCAATGGCGTCAGCAACCTAGAAGCCGCCTTAGCGTTTTGGGGTCTGTGTGCCAGGGTTTCTGTTGATTTTCGGGTTCGTTGTGAGAGGGGCACAGCATCAAAAGTGGAGGTGATGGGTGTTGTAGAAAGTGGGGGCTGCGTCTGGGTCAACAAAAGGGAGATGGAGAGAGGGGTAAAGAGATTCGAGAGGGGTTCGAAAAGGGTTTAAAATGTTGCAGGGGTTTTACGGGGGAGTAATAGATTTGGGGGAAAAGGGGGCAGGTGGGGGAATTGTGGAAAGGTGACAGATTGGGTCAGAGATGGGAGAGGGGGTTTGAAGGTTGAGGAACAGAAAGGGGGGGGAAAATTAGGTCAGTGTTTGCCATTTTTAGATGGTCCCGAGGTAAAATGGGGAGGCCAAAGGAAGAGGAGAGACAGGAGTTTTTTAGTGGGGGGGCGGGGGGGTGTCGATTGGGGTGTTGAAATCTCCCCATGATAATAGTGGGGTTTTCAGTAGAAAAAATGAAGGAGCCCGGGAAACGAAGTGGTCAAGGGAAGGGTGGCAGGGCCGGGGGACGATAACAAACCCACTTGGGGTTGGAGGGGGGTAGATGCATGGCTTGCACCTTGAAGGAGGGGAAAAGTGAGGGAAAGGTATGGTGGGGAATGGGGCAAAAGAGCCCGGTATCTGACAGAAGAAGGCCGACATCCGAAGTTACTTCCCCCGAGCGGGGTTTTTTGGGGGGGAAACTGAAGCCCCCGAAGAGATGCACCGGGGAAGTTGTGTCAGAGGGTGTCGCCAGGTTTTCCGTTAGTCCAAGGGAAAGGGGAAAGGTTTGCGGAGAGGAAGAGGTCATGGGGAAGGGGAACTTGTTGCCCACAGAACTGCATTCCAAAGAGCTCCAGACATGGGGATAGGGTGCGGGGTAGTGGAATGGGTTTAAGTTTAAGGGTTAGAAGGTTTTTTGGGTTTTGGCCGTAAGGGCAGGTGAAATAAAAGGGGGATGCGCTGGGGGGCCTGGGGGTTTGGGGGATATGTCCCCGCAGCGAGGAAAGCGGGGGAGTGTGAGAAGGTGGGTGGGGATAGAGCAAAAGGGGGTTGTGGTAGGTTTTGTAGAGAGGTTTTAAATGCGGAAAAGAGTGGAAGAGAGGTCAGGTGTGGGGTGCTAGACGGGGAATATGGAAGTTGTTTCCCAGTTGGGTGTGAGGGTAGGAAGGAAATTTTGGGAATTTGGGGGGTGTGAGTAGTGGCATAGAAATCATGTTGGGGGTGGTTCACTATAAAGCAACTAACTCAAGGTTACCTTAAAGGGCATTCCGGTTCATTTCTGGGTTCAATTCGGTATAATTTTGAGTCACACTTATAATGCACTTAAAGATATTGCATCTATGGTATTGCTCACAACCCGGGGCAACAGACCTAACATGTGCAATTATATAGTCAACACTTAAATCAGATACCGGGGGTGAAAAAAAAAGTGGGGGGGGTGGATTTTGTTTGACAGAAGGAATTTGCGATGAGGTTTAACACCCAAAAAATGCAAGGTTTTGGACAGGGGGGGAAAAATCCATTACATGACTACATTTAAAGGAAAAATGCTGGGTAAAAGTGACATGGAGAAGGGCTTTGGGAATCCCAGTGGACAGTAAATTTTAATTTTTTGCGCCCGTGTCAACAGCACTGCCAAGGCAAATAGGATCATGGGGGGCATTAAAAGGGGCATAGATGCACATGATGAGAACATCATTCTCCCATTATACAGGTCACTGGTTAGACCACACATGGAATATTGTGACAGTTTTGGGCACCAGTGCACAGGAAAGACATTGTAGAGCTTGAACAGGTACAAAGGCGGGCAACAAAAATAATAAAAGGACTGGGTGGACTGCAATACCCAGAAAGATTAGCAAGATTAGGGTTATTTTAGTTTAGAGAAAAGACGGCTTCGGGGGACATAATAAATATGTTTAATTACATCAAAGGTCAATATAGAGATCTCTCCCAAGATTTAATTTATACCCAGGGCTGTATCTAGAACAATGGGGGCATCCTCTACGTTCTTGAGGAACGAAAAGTTCCTACATAAACATAGAAGGGGATTTTTTACTGTAAGATCAGTGAGACTTTGGAGTTCTCTGCCAGAGGAACTTGTCATGGTTAATTCAATAACAGAGTTCAAAAAGGGTTTGGATGCATTTCTGGAGCGTAATAATATAACAAGTTATAGGGACTAGGATTCTGGAGAGGGGTCATTGATCCAGGGATTTTTCCGATTGCCAGATTGGAGTCAGGAAGGAATTTTCCCCTAAAATGAGGACAATTGGCTTCTACCTCATTGGGGGTTTTTGCCTTCCTCTGGATCAAAACCTTAGCACAACAGGCTGAACTGGATGGACGTCTTGTCTTTTTTCAGCCTTACAAACTATGAAACAATACCCCACGTCAATTATTTGATGACTAGTCTTCACCTCCCCAGTCACTAAGGCACGTTCCCTAAAGACGGGGCGAGTTATTTAGTAAAATAAAAGGAAATGATATGTTAGTGATTGCAAGAAAGTAGGCGGCATTCATTTCTGCAGATTTATAAACGGGGATTAGACACTTACCGGGAGGATAAAGAAGTACCACGTTATCACCAGCGTTTAGATGCCCTTTATCCACCAGGGTGGCTGCTATTCTCTCCGCTCTTTTATGAAGCTGTAAACAGGAAGCAGTACATACGGCTGTTCCCTAAAACCAGAGTGAGCGACATGTCAGCTTAACCCCAAAAACCAAAACCCCATTACAAATAATATGCATCATTATTACCTTTGCATTGAGCAGCATGAAGAGAATGTGCTCAGGTGTGGTTTGTGCTCTCCACTGAAGTATTTCAGATAAGTATTGATGCTGTTAATGGCAAAATAGAACAGGTCAAAAATGAGTTTTCATTTACTATTTGTTTGGCAACCTTCAGTTCAGGACCTTCTTACTCCGGTTTTTCCCACTTATGACACATTTATATACAGTTGAAAGCTGCTTGTATGTGAAGGTACCAGAATATAAGTAACGGAGTAAAGCCCTTCAGCAGTCACTGTTATTCTCTACAGTTTCTACTATGTGTTGATTTTTTTTCTATACAAAAACTTCAACATTGTACCTTTTTCACCATATCATTTTCTTCTATCTGTCCAAGGTCTCTACCGGATGCCTGAGCAATTCTCTTCCCTGCGACCAGATTACCAACCATAACGGAGGCTGGGCCAACTCCTTCAATGTAGAGAGAAAAAAAGAAAAAAGTATGTTTATAAAGAAGTCACCTAACGAAATGTTGTATGTGTACGATAGAGAATTATAGTTTTTCCAGATGCAGACCGTTTATAAGGGCATGTCGGCCGGTAAGGCCATGTAAGGGTTTTCTGCCGGTTTTTCAGGCGGTTAGCGGTTTTGCAGACCGCTTGAAAAACCGGCCGAAAATGGGCAGAACGGGGCGCTATGGAAAACCCGTGCAGCATGCACATTCTTCCGTCCGGCTTTTGGATGGAATATGTGCATCTCAATGTGAAGGGGGAGGGCTTTTCTCCGCTCATCGCAAAACCGTGCAAATACCGGTCGCATAAACCGAACGGTATTTGTCACTTGCCGTGTAAACGGCCCCTTACACTTCTCCAGACAGTTTTACAAGCAATCGAAAACTTAGGCTTTAAAGGGAACCTATCACAATGGTCATGCTGTCTGTCCCACAAGCAGCATGTTATAGAGCAGGAGGAGCTGAGCTGATTAAAGGGGTTGTCTCACTACAAGGATTGCTTTTTATGTTAAAGATCTTAAAAAAAAACAAGTCACTTTGCAATATATGTCCATTACCAGTGTCCTACCCATTCTGAGCTATCCCCTCTTGTATGGGCTGCATCAGCTTCTCAGGTTGCGATTGCTACAGACCTGTTTGATCTATCCTGATAGGCTGCCAGCACTGGTTGCTATAGCTACAGACCTGGCTTCTACTGCAGCCTAGTGGAAGCCAGTAAACACGCCCCTGAAATCTAAGTGAAACCAAGAAAACGGGACTGAGGTAAAATGAATCGTTGTACTGAGACAACCCCTTTAATGCATACACTACTCACAGAAAGTTAGGGATATTTGGGTTTTGGTTGAAATTTCAGGATGAGCATAAAAGATTTGTCAGTTTTACAAAACAGATGACAAACTTAACCTGCTCATAATGCTTTCCATGTGCACAGACAAAGCAGTCAACAATCTCAACCCACATGCAAGCTGTGTTGAGGAACAAAGGTTATATAGCAGCAAGCTGAGAAACCAATAGACCAATTGACCCAATGACTATCCTCACTGCTGTGAAATATGTTCAAGGCCATCTTCCAAGTTAGTAATACTTACCTGGCTGTTTCTGCCTTGGCTTTGGCAAATTGGTTACACATGTGTGAGGACACATGAGTATGTTACATGGATGTAAGGTGCCTTCCAGAAAGCGCTGCTTTGTTTGCGATAAGTGGATTCCTCCAAGTGGAGTTTTTGGCAATGTATTTGCAGGAACAAGGGCAAGGCAGTAAACTCCCACTTGGTGGATACTATCTATGGCCTGGACCAAAAGAGATAAAAACATTAGTAAATACAACAAAAATGTATATCATGTTATAAAAATTATAATATACAGTATATATACTTCAATAAGGAATGAATAAACAGTTGTTCCTTCAGTTACAATGGCCTCATACAATATTTTCAACATACAATTGTCTTTTGGGACATGGTATACTGAAACCAGACTCAACATACAATGTCACAGACACTGCCGATCCGTGGCACGTGGAAGATCCAATCATAATGAACATTTTACTTCTAAAACCTCTGTAAAAGTGCAGTACATGCAGTAATTGGTAGTCTAGAAGTGCCTCTCTACAGTACAGTGCGGTACTAAATGTTCTCTACTGGACTTTACATGTGCCAAGATAAGCAGCTCCTTTGGGCACTAGGTCGAAGCACCATTTCCTTTTTTCTAGTACATTGTATATAAAGTACATAACCCGAAAAAAGCTCCTTTCCTCAAAAAAGAAAGTGATTTCCAGCTACCAGCAGCTCTTTTTTGATAGTTATAAGTAAGGACTTGCTTTAGTAGTTATCAGTTTTATTTTCTGTACTCTTCATTTTGCATTATGTTTGGTGACATATTGGGGCTCTGGGAGCAAACAACAATATTCCATAGTCAGGGTTTTAAAGGGGTTGCTTCCCTGGTCCTGACAGCAGGGGATTTAAGTAAACAGCAGTAATTACTTTCTTTTGTCTGAAAGATCAGATAACAAACAAGCTCTCACTGACCAAAGTTCTGTGCTGGCCACAACCTGTGTGATGACATCACTCCCTGCTATCAGATAGAACAAACAGCAGGGGAGAAGGAGTACACAGGTCGGTCACTTGGGAAACCAGAGAGAGCACAGAAGGTGATAAAATCACTTGTAGCTCCTTAACCAAAAAGCGAGACAACCCCTTTAACATACAACTGTCCTGCAACCAATTAACATTGCATATTGAGGGACCAGTGTGTGTTTATATTTAGTGACACACAATTTACCTGCAGTACACGACTCATCCACTGAAATGAATCCTCCTCAGACGCATCAGGTCGCTGCTCTGCTACCACCACAATGCGTTCATCATAAAACACTGTGACGGAAAACACAGCAATCCTAAAAAAAAAACAGCGTAAATGTCTCATTCTCATTTTTGTCATCAGGCCTGCAAAGCAAATTGCCTAATCATTCACACACTAAATACACAGAATAAAGCGCTAACAATAGTCTTTGTTCAGGACACTACTGTGCCACTGGAAAGGTTAATTATACCGCGTTCGCTGAAAATGTTATAAATGAGGATTTATATCGATGTGCTTACTACAGACTGTCTGCCCATAGGTATGACAAGGTTTTGATTACATTTGAAGTTAATCCTGCAGAAGAAAGCAGCATGACTGTACCCATGATACACACTGCTGGCTTTATATTCAGATTTTCTTTCCCCTAGAACGGTTTCTATTAGAAACTGTGAATGTGGCACCTAATGTACTGAAACATGCTTGCACTGTTTACTTCCCCACTGAAGTCAATGGGTGAAAAAAGGTCACAAAATGTCATCACAATGTAAACATAAATCACACTTAACACAGTAGAACAAAAGCGTCTCATACCTTCCTCTGTACAAAGATTTAAGCGATTCCACAGCTAGTGCAGTTGCTACAATGTCGTCTGCATTGTGCCGCCTTCCACTAACCACCAGTGTCCCATCCATTTTTCCAACCACAAATACAAGATTGCCCTGGAATGAATGAAAAAAAACAAACACAAAAACATTATTTTGGATCAATAAAAGATAAAAAAGAAAAAAAAAATAAGACTCGTGAACTTTAGTTTTGTATAACAAGGATTGCAGTCTATTAAATAACTGTATTTTTTTTTTTTTTATAGATTTCTAATCCAATTTTTTTAATTGGAATAAGCAACATTGTAATGAAAACATTACTGGACTTTACTAAATGAAAGTGGTCACAGTGACCCTCAGGTCAGGCCAGGTGGAGAGCACAAAACCTGCGACCGTCCACCACTGTCCGGAACTAAGAGCCACCAGAGCAAGAGATCCAGAGGAAGGCGAACAAACCCCCCCTAATGGGGGGAAAAAAATTCCTTCCTGACCCCATGAGTGGCGATCGGCTATTTCCCTGGATCCCGTCCATCCTGTTGCCTATGGAGTAGAAGCTCTTCAAGCTCTGTATTTTTCATAGAGGGATACAAGTCTTTTTATGCAGCCTGCATATAAAAAATTGTACATTCTACTTCAGATGGCATGTATACACTAAACACCTTATTTCAGCAATTAAAGTGGGGAATACAATCTACGAAAAAAACAATACAGAACAAGGATGACTGAAATACATTACAAAATATGTTACTTTATCGAGCTGGAGGGCAATGCACAGTCTGAACGAGGCTATATTTTTTTTGTTAAACTGTGCAAATATAAGTGACAAAAATAGAATTTTGCCAGAGATCAAAGGAATGCAAATAAGAACTGTAATTTTACTTTGACCATTTGCATTTTACTCACAGGCAATCCTGCCTTAAAACCAAATGAGCACATATTTAGAGGGGTTTTTCAAGAATTTTAATAATCTCCAACACCTCCCACTGTGCTAAAATGGACGATTAACCGATACTTACATCTCCCATCATCACCCTTCCGATGCTGTCAGAACTCCACAGTGTTCTTTCCGCTCTTCCCGGGTCCCTCACTGATGATGTCACGTTAATGGACAACATAAAACTGCCATCAATCTTTGGCCTCAGCAGCCACATGCCTGCTTGTACAGACGCCAGTGACTGGCTGCAGCATCATGTGATCCATGTACGTGACATCAATGAGGAACTCTAGAAGGAACACTGGAGCTCTAGCAGTGCTTGAATGGTGTGTATTGAGAAGGGTAAGAATGGGTTAATTTTCTATTTTACCACAGTTGGAGATGGCAGGGAGATTTTTTTTATTTTTCTTTTTAAACGTCTTGGAAATTTTTTTTTAGGCAGAACAACCCATTGTGATTGCTATGTGACTATGCACATGGGGTGGCAGAAAATACACCTTCCTCCACAGTTGTTACTGAATGCGGCATCTAGAGGGTTACAAAGCCAGGATCAGAATCTAATCCGGGATCCAGTCCCAGCTACTACAAAAATATTTCGCTATATGTTACAGCTGACACCTGTACAGTTGATCCAGGCACAGATACTAAGCCCACACCATCTCTGCAATATAACCAATGTGGGTGCAGCAGCAGGAGAAAAATATGATCTATATGGCCCCCATTTAAATGAATGTGTGACCATGTAATACAAAGTTGTGCTGAGCAGTTTTCTGCTCCTCTGTCTATTAGAGCGAGGGCTACCAGCTTGTAAACATTGAAGAGGTTGTCTGTGTCTTTTTATCTGAAAAAGTATAGGAAACTGCTGCACCAATATATATACACACGCACGCACATACATACACACATTCACCTCACCCATCATCATCGTTCCAGCTTTAGGGCATGTCCCCACGGCAGGGTTTTCGGCCGGTTTTTCAGCCGGTTTGCGGTTTTTCAGACCGCCTGAAAAACTGGCCGAAAAGGGAGCACAATTGTGCTCTAGGGAAAAACCCCGTGCAGCAGTCCCCACTGCCGGGTTTTCGCCCGGCAAACATTGAGCAAGCACCATTTTCCTTCGAAAACCAGACGGAATCTGTGCTTCTCCATGGGAGGGGGGGGGGGGAGGGCTTTCTCGCTCATCGCGGAGAAAAGCGCCCCCCCCCACCGCGGCCGTGGGGACGGCACAAAAAAGGACAAATCCGGCAGCAAACGGGTATTTGCCCTTTATGCCGTGGGGATGCGCCCTTACAGACCCCGTCTGGTGTTATCTCTCTTCTGTTCACACCCGGCTACTGCGGTCGGCTTGTGAGAACAGCAAAGGTCCAAGGCCATTGTCTGATGTCACCACTTGGCGCTGTTCAGTTCTGACAGTGATGTCAGACGGTGGCACCTGGCAAGCACACAAGCGGGTAACACCAGCCGGATGTAAACAATATATCGAGCTGACACCGCCGACCTCATCAGCGCTGGAACATCGGCGAGTGGTCAGACAAGCATATATAATTTTATTTTATTGAAGCAGCAGTACTTTATATTTATTAAAAAGAAGAAGACCTGGACAACCCTTTTAAGCCAAATACAGACATTTTCAGGAACAAGTCAATTACAGAAGAACATGAGTCATAAGAAATTACATTTGCTCACAAAAACCTCAGAATAGGGATAGACTATGGGCGACATGTCCCAACACGCCAACGCCAGTTTTTTAATCTATTTTGCGCCAAAAACACTTTTGACGCCATATTCTTGTTGTAAATTAACTTCGTACAACAAAACTAGGTGCATTTTACGCCGGGTACGACACTTTGTAATGCGCCTAAATACGATGCGCTGTGCGCCCCCGTCGTGCAATGCGCCTATTGAGGCGCATTACATATGTTATGTGCCTCCGTCCGGCAATGCGCCTCGATAGACGCATTACATATAATACCAATGATATGCTATGTGCCGCGAGTTGCGCAATGCGCCTTTTTTGACGCGATTAGTCTTTTTAGGCGCAATGCACCCTTTAAGGTGCATTAAGTTTTCTATGCAAGGTATACCTGACGCAAGATTTTTGGAAGGATGGGACTTTTGGGCACACTTTACACTGACTTAATGCGCCTAAAACTGGCGTGGAAACGCCACTTTTCTGACATCTCGCCCTATGTTTTCAACATCGAGTTAACTTCCATAGCAACTGTTTCAATGTAGCACTTACAGGTCCTACAAATCCCAACAAGCCAGTCCTGGTAAATGGGGTTTCCCCAATTGGGGTCCCAGTGGCACCAATCGGCAAGACCTGGAGAGGAAAAAAAAAAAGTGATGTTTTCTTGCAAAAACACAATAAAGAGTGATGGAGAGATTCTCATTATGTTTAGAATTTGAGATACTTGTAGGAAGAAGGTATACAGTGCAGCAAACATGCAAGGAAACCTGTAGGCACTGTATTCACAAAGTAGTCACTGAGCAGGAACAGATGTCTTTCTGCAGAATATCAAGGCTGGAAACTGAGGACATTGTATTTTTCCCAAGTACAGATCACAATAGCACCTGTGCACACACTACAGATCTGCTGAACTCATACCAGAATTTACACATTTATGCGAGAACCCTCATTCTATGTACAAAACCAGTTATACAGGCTATTTGTTTTACGATTCAGACATTTAAACCACTAGTCTAACAGAAAACATGAATTAAGACAACTGAGCAGCATGTAGTTTCTAGACTTTGCTTGGGTGTTGTTGACCATTTAAAGGGGTTCTCTACATTAGACTATTCAGACTGTTAGAAAGGTCTCTTGATAATTTACTGATCACAAAGGGTCCCTGCTGCATCCCCATCAATCAGTTGCAATCAATGGAGAAACCTAAAATATTTGGTCAATTTCCCTGCCATGGCACCACAGAAAGATTAAGTATTGTCAATTCATATTCATGTATTTTGTGTCGTATGGCTCACTGCAATATATATGTCGAACATCTTTTCAAGGTTTCCAGATATACACCAGTGGACTATTATTCTATTACCCTCGTGTATCAATGCAGTGCATTCATTAGTGAATTGGAGCTTTGTTTAAAGTGTACTTCCAATTATTATTATTTTAAAGTGCCATTAATCCCAGAGCGCTGTACATCTGAGGTGGGTTACATACATAACATTTCAAACAAAGTATAATGGCAACAATAAATGATTAAAAACTGGTACAGAGGGAGAGAAGACCCTGCCCACAAAGGGTTACAATCTACACAGAAGGAAAGAGACAGAAGGTGAGGGGCAGATAGGTTTGTGGGGTATAGGGGCAGCAGGGTTATTGTAGGCTATAGGCAATCCTGAAGAGATGGGTTTTCAGGTTGGTTTTGAGCGAGTAAAAGTCTTGGAGAGTCTGATGTGTGGGGTAATGAGTTCCAGAGTGTGGGGGAAGCACAGGAGAAGTCTTGGAGATGACTTGTGTGAGGAGTTGACGAAAGCAGAGAAGAAGGTCTTGTGAGGTGTGGAGATTGCGTGAGGGGAGGTATCTGGAGAGTAAGGCAGGGAAGTAAGGAGGGGAGAGGTGAACTGTGAAGCACAGGTGTGGAAGCATCATGTTATGGGGTTGTTTTGCTGCAGGAGGGACTGATGCACTTGACAAAATAGATGGCATCATGTGGAAAGAAGATTATGTGGCAATACTGAAGTAACACCTCCAGACATCAGCCAGGAAGTTAAAGCTTGGGCGGAAATGGGTCTTCCAAATGTACTGGTTACAAAGTGGCTTAAGAATAACCAAGTCAATGTTTTGGAGTGGCCATCACAAAGCCCTGATATCAATCCTATTGAAAATTTATGCATGTAAACTTTTGATTTGGCAGAAAGTAATAAAAATTATTATTCTGGCATTTGGCAAATAGAAATTATTTAGGTAATCCTAATTGACCTAAAACGGGTAAGGTTTATTCTGAGAAAAACATGCATATATGTCTTTTTATGTAGTGTATGTAAACTTCTGGTTTCAACTGTAGGCAGTGATAATTAGATATAAACTATTAAATCAACTCTTGGTGTATAGTAGCGTTTGGGTCTCTATAGCACTAAAGATATGAGCTCATTAGTCGTACATATTCCATATTCGTTATAACTGACTTGCATAATGTTATTACAGACTGCATAGCTACCTTAACCACAACTTTTTCTACTACGGATATGGTCGCAATTTTAGGTGTGTGGTAAGAGGAAAGTTTTCTGAATAAAGGTACATTTTATACAACACATTGGAGGGAACTACTGGGAGCTTTTTTCCTTTTGGCAAATGGTTATTGTGATAGAGCTTTGAGTCTGGCCCAAAGGTGAGATAAGAAACTGTACAGCCAGCACCATCTCCATGAGTCTCTCTGCCTCTCATTCTCCCCATTACCTTCTCTGTAGACTTCTATGGGCAGCTGTAACCTGATCAGTCAGTAAAGCCAAGGTCCCAGGAGACAGATTCCATTAGTGATTTAAGACTATGTAAACTGTTTATTTATGGAGAATTGTTTTATAATAGGAGGTACATTTTAAATTGTTCCGCCTGTATACCATGTAATCATAATGTGATATGGCACAGAATCTGTGTCCCTGCTACCCACAATAAGACTACCTTGTCATGTGTGCATTTGTAGAGTATAGTGTGTAAATGGACATTCACCATGGGACCAGAAACTGGCAGCTTAAAGGGGTTTTGCCAAGAAGTGAGTTCCTTACCTCTTATCTGCTCAGGAGAGAAGATTAACTCAGAATGCAGCATCCGAGGGGGGAGGGGAAGGGGGTGAGCAGAGAGCCAGGGATTCTGCAGTGTTTACTCAAATAATTACATTACAACCTGTGGATTCTCTATACAAAAGACACGGGCTCATTCACTGCTTTTTCTTCCCAGTCCCTTGCAAGCTCCTTCATGTTCCCTGTCATCAGATAAGAAGTGCAAACAATGCAAGCACGGCCAGATCAGCTCCTGTCAGTGTCCTGGTCGTGTCTAATGTAAACGGTCAGGAAACTAAGGGCATCTTAGTCAGGCTGTAGATCTCACAGACTTCACTTTTTTTAATGACATATATTTAGAAAAGTGATTAAATACCCATTTTGGAGGATCCCACCTTAACATTACATCATGGCAAAACCCCTTTCAGTCGTGGGCTGATGTAAGAAGATGCCGTGGGGGTGTGAGACCATATGCAAAAAAAAAAAAAGCTTCAGCCCCGGAAAAAGACCCATTACCGATCTTTTCAAAATGTTATAAGACAAACAACACGTTAAATTTACCTTAAATGTTTAGTAAGATATTTAGGACTTACTACATGGCAGTGCTATATTTTAGTTATTTAGCTAATGTAAACACACTGATCATACTGAAAAGTTTTGCCCTGGGTCACGTACAAACTTTGCACATGTCCTTATTAAATTTACTTACCTCAAATGTATTCTTTGTCACTCCTGACAATCCGTAATAACTTATCCCACCTCCTTTGTAACTGACACAGATTTCACCAATCTCATCTGTTTTACATAACTGTGGCACAGCTTCTGGTTTTACAATGCACATTACCCCTGAAAAAGCAGGAGTATCTAGAATCAATTCTTTGCAATTTTAGACCAACAATCATAAGCTGTGTTCAATCTTCAATCATTCTACATTCTAAGTATTTGTTACATGACTATGATTTTAAAGGTCATCAAAATATTATACGATCAATGTGGACAAAAGCGAGGGGATGCTTCTGAAAGGCCCTGCTGAGCCACTCTGGTCGAGGGCTCATCAGATCAGATGGTGCAGCTCGGCTATGAAGTACCTAGGGGTATGGCTGACTAAACTTCCAAATAACCTATACGCTGCAAACATGTCTAGATACTCTGGGGAATTGGTGCAAACTATGAAAAACTGGGCCGACCTCCCGCTGTCCTTCTCAGGGAGATGTAATTTAATTAAAATGGTTGAATTCCCGCGCCTCCTGTACATTTTTCACATGCTTCCGATATATTTGCGGCCGGGGGATGAGAAGCGCATTAATGCGCAATACAGACAATTTATATGGAACTCTAAGAGGGCCCAAATTCCTTTAATAGTGCTTCAACAGCGACGGCTACATGGAGGCCTAGGATTTCCCAATATTCGCCTTTATAGCTTGGCGGCCTTAGATCGGTTTCTGACAGACTGGATGCAATCTACAGCAGTCTTCACGGATAGTTCATTAGATCAGGAAGGATTGCACGACATCTCGCTCATCAATTTCCTGCATTTACCCTATGGAGAGCTCCCTCAGACGGCAAAAGAGGATCAGTTGCTTATGCCGATATGGAGGGCATGGCGAAAGATTAGGCAACTTAAAAATTTGAACCCGGATTATTCTCCATTTTTATCTCTCATACGTAACCCCAACTTCCAGGGAGGGAAGGCACAAAACACTTTTAGATTATGGCACAGACTAGGCGTACACCAAGTGAAACAATTAGTGCATCCCAACACTAAACAGATGTATTCTATCCCAGAACTGCAAAGCCTCTACCCTATACCCCCGATTCCGTTCTTCAATTACCTACAGGTATCTAGCTATATATCAGGGGTGAAGCGACACCTACAACATGAAGATTGGGACACGAGTTTTGAACGTGTGTTCTTAAATCCCCCCCACTAGACAAGCACAACTGTCGGTCGCCTATAAGTATCTTTTGGAGGACCTAGGCTATGACGGAACACGGGGGTTGGCCTAGTAGATGGCAGGAAAGAGACGCTGACATCTCCCCAGCTACGATACTAGAAGCACTAGCTGACACTTATAAGTTTCTACCGGCTGCTAGGTACGTTGAAATGTTTATGAAGGTGGTGCACAATGCCTATCTTACACCGATTAGGGGCCATCGTATGGGCAGGTTCCAAAACGACAACTGCTTTAAATGTGGTTCGCCAGCAGCGGATCATGGATCCCATATCATTGCCTATGGGACTGCCCCTTAATACGGGAGTTTTGGCTTCATGTAACAGAGTACATGCACCGATCCCTAAATGTGTCCTTTGTTGCTAGTTCTTCATGGGCATTGTTCGGTACTGCGAAACGAGAGGGACAAGACATGACCAGGCGGGTAAAAAGGATACTACACGTTGTGGCAGCGGCAGCACGCAAAGCTATTTTGCAGGTATGGCTTCAGCCCGTGGGTCCCACTCTGGATTTATTTAAAAGTAAACTTGATTTTCTAATGCGCATGGATTGGGTGGAGGCCGCCTTGCAGAAATACAAAAGGGTGAGGAAGTTTTTTGAGCTGTGGGAAGAATACATTGCCGACGGATACTAAGGGTAATATAAAGCGCTGTTTTGGGCCAACCTTATGGTACCAGGGTAGGCAACTGGCGGGTGCTGATCCAATAGACTTGCCGATGGAAGGTGTTTCTTAAGCGAGACTTATAGGCTTCACTGGAATCTGCTCGTAGATGATGCGAAATTATAGTTACTGAAAGGGTATTATAGTGGCCTGCGGGACCGAATGCTCCCGTTGTATGCACTGGCGGGGAAGGGGGGAGTCGCGCACCTGAGCTAATGTTATAAAAAAAAATAAAAAAACGGGAGATGAGACACACTGCAACTTTAGAAGTTAATTGGGTTTGATTTAATGTTGTTCCTGCACAATCGCAATTGAGCTGTAACGAAATTGCAACTTAACATATAAAAGACTGTGTAATGTTTACTATGTTTTTTTTTGTTGAAAACTAGTAATAACAAAAAAAAAAAGAAAATAACATTGTCCTTGGCTAAATGATTACATTGTATTTTTGATATAATATTTGTAATGGAAAGATTTTATGATACTATTTGTAATTACTGCTTTAATTTTGTATTAGTAAATGAAAAATTTTAATAAAAACAATTAAAAAAAAAAAAAAAAAAAGGTCATCAAAATAGTAGAACCAATGCAACTAACAAGACCAAAACAGGAAGGACTAAGTAACAAAAATGACATGAAACCTGAATCACAATTTATCAACCTGTAAATTGGTAGCTCAAAAACATAACTTTTAATGAACTATTAAAAAAATATACAGAAACAGCAACAAAAAAAAAATACTATCTGCTGCAAAACCTGGCCTTGGAAAGCCCTATCTAGGTTTACCTTAGCTAGTTGGAGTAACTGTCCTGATAAGGCCAACATTAATCTCTGAGGTCCTAGTGCCTATTTAATACCGAAAGATGCCACAAACAATAATAAATTATGCAAAGGGAAAAGAAGGAAAAGGGTCTACAAGATTCTTGCACACAAAGAATAAGTGAAAAGTTTAGGTGAAAATTGGATATAATCTTGGTAGGTAATGCAAGATCTACTTTAGAATGGACATCATATATAAAAGACCATGTCACCAAAAGGGATGTGCTTCTAAATTACGATACCAAAAGAAATATATCCCTATACTCACATACATTCCCCCTGAATATCAACAGCTTCATCAAAGAGCAAAAAGGCTACAAACAGAGCTTGCATCCATTGAATGGAAAATGCAAACAAAATATTAATAAATTCTATCTGTGACCTTTCTGTTGATGAGCAGAGGGAAACGCCAACTTAAATGTTTCTTGTCTAACCCAGGAAGAAGTGCAGCTCTGTCTTTTTTTTTTTTTTTTCATTCAACTGCGTTTATTGCAACAGAAATCAGTACAATGCGTACATAATTAGTAAAACAATAGTTAAGACCATATAGACTTGTTACAAAAGAAAAGGAAAACTAATAACAGTAGTAAGTTATTACAGTGCAGGACACAGCACAAGATAAGCAGAAAATAATGTTGCAATATAGCAATGTCCTCAATGGTGGCAAACGGAAAATGACTAACACGATAGTAGCATGTGATACATAATCAAAAAAAGAAATTTAACAATTTCAACAAGAATTCAAAAATTAAAAGAGAGAAAAATAAATAGACCCATTATACGGCCTCTATGTCGGAGGGATTTTAACAGTCCCGAATTAAAGCATAGAGCTGACGTAGGTGCTATGGCCGTCAGACTGACGAACAAGACAGGGGTGTGGGTTTGGTGGTGGTTGGGGAAAGGTGAGGGGAGTAAGGAGAGGAGAGTCATGGCCCTTGTGGGGTAGGACAGGGTCCCGCAGACACTACACGGGCTTGTGTACTTAGGGAGTTAAAGGCGGGAGAATCTTTGAATTGCAGCCAGGGCGTCCATGTCCTGGCCAGTTGCTGGGCTTGGTCCTCCGAAGTGACCAGGAGCTCAGAAGTGCAGCTCCGTCTTAAAAAGATTAAAATACTGTAGACAAATTCCCAAGTCATGATGGCATACACCCGCGTGTCCTAAGGGAGTTAAAGGAGTTGTCTCCCTACAGAGTTACACAGAATGCATGAATGAAATACTCTGTCACTTCCTGGTTCAGACTGACTCATTTGCATACAGCTCCATGCTCCAGGCTTTCAGTTGCTAATTAGATCAGATTAGATAAGAAGCTTTTCAAACTGCTCTCAGAAGGCTTTATCTGATCCCCAAAACAAAAGCCCTAATTACAGTTCTGTTTATTTTACATAAATCAAGCTTTTTACTGCTCAGCAGCATGGACACTGCTGGGACCTGTGTGATAACTTCACTCACAGGTCAGTTACTGAGGGAACTGAAATAGCCAGGGAGGTCATAAATTCACTTGCATCTCCTTAGGGAAAACAGAGGAACAAAGCAATATATTTGGATAATGACATTATTTTGTATTCCCTACAATATTAAATCTATTCTTTGTATCGAGACATCCCCTTTAAGTAATGTCATAGATAGGCCCCTTTTCTTAATATTTATGTACGGTCTAATAACTGGGTATGCCCAAAGGATTGGCGCATAGCAAATGTGGTGCCAATATTCAAAAAGGGGTCAAAAAGTGATCCTGGAAACTATAGGCCGGTAAGCTTAACCTCTGTTGTGGGTAAAATGTTTGAAGGTTTTCTCAGAGATGCTATCCTGGAGTATCTCACTGAAAATAAATGTATAACGCCGTTCCAGCATGGGTTTATGATGGATCGTTCCTGTCAAACCAATCTCATCAGCTTCTATGAGGAAGTCAGTGCTAGATTGGATTGGGGTGAGGTATTGGTTGTTGTATATCTAGATTTTTCTAAAGCATTTGATACTGTTCCCTATAAAAGGTTGGTAAGTAAAATGAGAATGCTTGGACTGGGGGAAAATGTGTGCAAGTTGGTAAGCATCTGGCTCAGAGATAGAAAACAAAGGGTGGTAATTAACAGTGCATACTCAGACTGGATCCCTGTTACTAGTGGGGTACCACAGGGGTCAGTATTGGGCCCTATTCTCTTTAATATTTTCATTAACGATCTTACACATGGATTGCACAGTAGAATATCGATCTTTGCAGATGATACTAAGCTCTGTAAAGTAATCAACACAATAGAGGATAATATGTTATTACAAAGGGATCTGGGTAAGTTGGAGGCCTGGGCAGAGAAGTGGCAGGTGAGGTTTATCACTGATAAATGCAAGGTTATGCACAGGTGGAGGAAAAATCCATTACATGATTACATGTTAAAAGGAAAAACTGGGTAAAAGTGACACGGAGAAGGACTGGGGAATCCTAGTGGACAGTAAACTTAATTGTAGCAGCCAGTGTCAGACAGCAGCTGCGAAGGCTAATAGGATCATGGGTTGTATTAAAAGGGGCATAGATGCACATGATGAGAACATTATTCTCCCATTATACAAGTCACTGGTTAGACCACACATGGAATATTGTGTACAGTTTTGGGCACCAGTGCACAGGAAAGACATTGTAGAGCTTGAACAGGTACAAAGGCGGGCAACAAAAATAATAAAAGGACTGGGTGGACTGCAATACCCAGAAAGATTAGCAAGATTAGGGTTATTTAGTTTAGAGAAAAGACGGCTTCAGGGGGACATAATAAATATGTTTAAATACATCAAAGGTCAATATAAAGGTCTCTCCCAAGATTTATTTATACCCAGGGCATCCTCTACGTCTTGAGGAACGAAAGTTTCTACATAAACATAGAAAGGGATTCTTTACTGTAAGAGCAGTGAGACTGTGGAACTCTCTGCCAGAGGAACTTGTCATGGTGAATTCACTAACAGAGTTCAAAAAGGGTCTGGATACAATTCTAGAGTGTAATAATATAACAAGTTATAGTGACTAGGATTCTGGAGAGGGTTCGTTGTTCCAGGGATTTTTCCGATTGCCAGATTGGAGTCGGGAAGGAATTTTTTCCCTCAAATGAGGACAATTGGCTTCTACATCATTGGGGTTTTTTGCCTTCCTCTGGATCAACACTTTAGCAATACTTTAGCAAAACAGGCCGAATTGGATGGACGTCTTGTCTTTTTTCGGCCTTACAAACTATGTAACTATGTATATCTAAAGTGTACCGACATGCAATCAACTTGTGTAAGGTTGAAACTACTATACAATAAACCTGTATACTATTATGAAGTGAACCTGCACAGGTAAGATATATCCCTAAAAAAACAAAAAATAAACTCCCTTGACTGGATCAAGCATGGATGAAGGGCTGTAAAACTAGGCCCAAATTTTAGAAGCCACTAAAATCCAAATGGCTGTGGCCAGAGACCAGGCTGGAAGATGAAAAGGTGGAAGTTGGGGTTGCCTTTATCTGGATGGTTTCCCTGACAGACCACGGTCGGTCTGGATAGGGCTGGACCAGGGCAAGAATTAGGTCCTGATGGTTCTTTTGTTTTTGTTTTCTGTTTTTTTCAATATTTTATAAAAAAGTTATGTTTTAGAGCTATTCATTACCAATTTGATAAATTGTGATTCTAATTTCTCAAAATAGTAGAACCGTCAAATGTTCCATTAAAAACGACATGTATTTTGATGAGAATTAAGTGTGCGCAAAACATTTACCTTGTTACTATGTATAAAATATTAAAGCAAATATAGCAATATACTGTCCTACTTAATAGGAAACATATTGTGATGATCCACTTGAAGCACTAATAGAAACAAAATAAATCTGAAAATCACTTGTAATAAATACAATATATAGTAAATGCCCTTGCTTACCTCCAGGCATCACGTGTCCAACATCTTGCACCGTTAAAGCAGAGTTCTTGTCTTCAGTGTTTACACGGATAACGCCATAACTCAATCCACTCATAGACAAAATAGCCCTTCCAGGCAGTGGAGCCCCAGGGATCCCAGGTCTTAAAGAAGAAAAATTCTTCACATGACACTGCGCATTGTAGCATTAACATGAATATACCTTCTAAGTTTAACAACCAACACAGTCATAAAACAGAAAACCCAAGAATATAAACATAAGCTAGGAAGATGAATACAAGAAAGACTGACATGAAAAAGAAAGACAAATAGATGAATTCAATGTTATGATGCCTAGGTGCCTAGCATGTCTTTACATCTAAATCAAAAAACTGTTGCTCCATACACTCTCAGCATCTATTGATTAACACAAGTCGGGTAAAAAAATGATATCACCACATATATATGTAAATACCCGTACTCATATTATAAAAATATCAACTTTATTTATCCAAAAGGAGAAGCCAAATTCATTCCATCATTAACGTAAACGTCATAGGATATGCTAAATGTAGCTCTTGGACAAGTGAAGTGGCGCCACTTCACTTGTCAAAGATCTACATTTAGCATATCCTATGACATTACATCGCCTGCGCCCGTGTTTAATTTCTTTTACAAGAAAAGAGCCAAATATCTGAGGAAGGTCTTGTATGTGACCGAAAACTTTTACGTTAATGATGGAATGAATTTGGCTTCTCCTTGTGGATAAATAAAGTTGATATGTTTTATAATATAAGGAGTACGGGTATTTACATATACATATGTGGTTTACATCTAAATCAACAACATGTATTTTCCAACCCCCATGGTGTCATAGCTGGCATTGGAGAAGACATGAAAACTGATCTGTTAAAGGGGTTGTCTCACTACAAGGAATGCTTTTTATGTTAAAGATCTTGCAAAAACAAGTCACTTTGCAATATATGTTCATTAGCAGTGTCCTACCTATTCCTAGATATCCCCTCTTGTATGGGCTGCATCAGCTCCTCAGGCCGCTATAGCTACAGACCTGTTTGATCTCTCCTGATAGGCTGCCAGCACTGGTTGCTATCGTTACAGACCTGGTGTCCTCACCAGCTCGTCAATGCAGGCCAGTAGTAACCAGCAAACACGCCCCTTAATTCAAAAATGAAACTGAGAAAACAGGACTGAGGTAAGATGAATCCATGTAGTGAGACAACCCCTTTAACCTCTTACATGTCACATCTAAAGAGTTAAACACAGAAAGGGGCCTTCCTCCACCATCTCATTGGCCCATAGGTCTGCCAGTGGCACTAATGAAAATGATAAAGAAGAAACAAAAACATCATAAAGCTATGCCAACAGGAGGAGGGGGAAGAAAAACAAAGTTATGGCTTTCAGAATGTGGTGAAAAAAAACTAGAAAAAAAAATAATTGAGTGTCCTTAAGGGGTTAATGTAGTATGTGTATGAAACCATACAATTTAAATATTATACTGAGAGAGAGGCTCCAACATTTTGTATTCAGAAAACAAAGAGGAAGGCTGAAGCAAACTCCCAGGTGGGCCAGTGTAAGTAATGTGCTACCAGCTAACCTAACCTCTGTTATGTTGATTGCTGGGCAGTACACCCTGCCTCAAGCAAGAGGCTATCCCAGCCCGTAGCTAGTAACACTGACGAGAGAAAGAAAAGCAGTGTGGTGGTTTTAAAGCCATGTCCATCCTAATCTCATTTACTTTTAATTACACTTAAAGGCGTTTTCTCACTTCAATTATTAGCTTTTAATATGTCAAGAAAGGTAAATAAAGTATTTTACAAAATACATTGCTCTTTTGATATTGCCCTGGTCGGGAGATAAGAGATTTTATCTGATCTGTGTGCACACAAGTGTCTCTAGGTTACTATCCAAAAGTCCCTTCCTGACCAGACCGAGAGCATGAGAATTTCCCTGGTTTGCAGTCCTTTATACTCTTACTGGGTGGGGTTTGCTGTCGGTAAAATTAACTATCCCTCTGTTCTATGTATAGTAACTTGGATATATCTGCAGCAGAAACCAGAAGTTTGCATACACTACAGTATATAAAAAGACACATGTGCATGTTTTTCTCACTATCTGACATGAAATCAGAAGAAACCTTACCCGATTTAGGTCAATTAGGATTAAAAAAAAAATATTTATAGTTGGCAAATGCCAGAATAATGAGGGGGAGAATTTTAAGGCAATTTTATTACTTTCCGCAAAGTCAAAAGTTTACATACCCTAGGATTACTATGCCTATAGGTAATAGATACGATTGGCGACATGTCCCAATACTACTGCGCCCCTTTTTTGGTGTATTTTACGCCATAAAACTCTTGACGCCCTATTCCCTATATAAATGAACTGTAATACACCAAAAAGGCTCATGAAATATGCTAGCAACAACACAATATGCGCCTAGATTTTGTAATGTGCCTGGATAGACGCATTCATTTTACTATGCAAGGTATACCTCACGTCAGATTTTTGAAAGGTTCGTACATTCAGGCACACAAAAATGCGCCTAAAAATTGCCGTGCCGTTGCCACTTTTCGGATATGTCGCCCTATGTGGTTGTTTTTTTTTTGTCCCTCAGGAAGCAGAGTATCTAATTGCTATTTTTATGTTGAGCATGTCTTTATTCTGATAACAGGAGATTAGGTTGGTGGGTCCTGCTTGGGGAGGAGGGGGAATAAAAATTGGGGTAGGATTTGATTATGTGAGCGCCAGTTGTGCTCCTTAAGATTTCTATTTTATATACAATTAATATACATATAAAAAAGAAAATGATGTGCTATACACATACTAAGATGTGCTTATTATCCTGTTTATCATGGAATTGCTATGTACTGGTTTTGTATAAAGTATTTTAATTATTTTATTTATTTAGAGCGCCATTTTTCCAGGCGTCTGTACATTTGGTGGAATTACATAATAACAATATAACAAATACAATGTGAAAAAATGATAGTAACGAAACAGAGTGAACAGGGACTTCCACGAGCTTACAATTACAATGACATTTTGTACGTTGTTTCAATTGTTTGCTGTGTGTATTCATCAATAAATATAGAGAGAGATACAGTTCAGCAAAGCAAGTCTTTTCCTTACTTAATTAGTATCTGTTTCACACTTTAAGGTCTACAGATTAAATCTCCTATTATCAACGCAAAAAACCATAAAGGCTGGGCTAAAATAAGTAATAACCCCCTCACGTGAAAATATAGATAACTCTCTAAAGCACAGGTGTCAAACTCCAGATCCAACCCCGAATCTGGCCTACCATGATCTTCTATGTGGCTCCTGAGAGATTAGACACAGCTAGTGTACAACTTACAGGTGGTGGCACAGCCCTGACAGCCCTACCAAGCCACTTAGTCATCCTCCAATAGTCCTTTGAAGGCAACCACAACGCTGTTGTGGACCACTGTGAAAATGAGTTGGACACCCCTGTTTTAAAGAATCATTTGTATTTCCCTGATGAAGCAGGTAAACGCGTGTCGGAGTGCTGGCGTACATCATATTTTTGGTATGTGACATTTACGTTGTACTGACATATTTCCTAATATTGGACAGTACTAGATATTTTTTGTACTCCGATATAGCCTCTATCCTTGGACTCAGATTGATATCACAATATATTCCATGAGTTGTATATGATGTCATATCCAGATTTTTCTTGGACTTCCTCTTATACTCTTATTTGCATAACATGTTTTTAATTTATATCTAATAAAACCTTAATATTTTATGGAATTTTGTGTATAAGATTAAATCTCCTGCAGTCATCTCACTAACAGGCTCAGCTAGGAATAGCAGAACTGATATGCTAATTACTGCTTGACCATGCCGTGCGAGTCTGAAGCTGCGTGTGACTCTGTGAAACAGCATGGTGATACGACACCTTAAAAGAAAAAAAAAAAAATCAAAGACTCTTTAAAAGTAAAAATATTAACAAACTGTTTTTTTTTCTTATGATACCTTCGGATGGCTACAGTCATGGCTTCTGGAGATGTGGCACATGGACAAATTGCTTCAGGTTTAAGACCATAATTTTGAAACAAACTCAAGAAAGCATCGCAAGATGAAACAGACCCTGTGCAAAATCAAATGAACATGAATTAGGAAAATTCCTTAAAATGGGCTGAGTGAAGGTATTATACATCATGGGACACGCATACATTTTATTATATATATAGTTGGCCTTGGCAGTTAAACATCTGTATGTATAGCATGTGACCATATGGCTATGTTCACACGGCTTAAATGGGACGTATCTCGCCCTGTATTTCGTGCCGTACTGCGCTAATCATTACGGTAATCCACAGTTCTCTTAGAGAACTATGGATTACGTCTCCTCTCCCCGCTCGCACAATACGGTGAGCAGGGAGATAAGTGACATGTCAAATATTCACGGCGTATACGCGCCATGCATAATGAATGTCTATGGGGCCAGCGGCCCCACTCCCGAGCACACGGCGTAATTGCGGGCAAAATACGTCCCGCAATTATTGCTGTGTGAACATAGCCTATAGGTCAGTGATTGGCTGCAGCATCATGTGATCCATGAACGTGACATCATCAGTGAGCAACTGGGGGAACACCAATGCTCTGGAATGGTGGTGATGGGAGAAGTAAGTATGGGTTAATTTTCTATTTAAACACAGTGGAAGGTGGTAGGGAGATTTTTAAAAAAGTCATGGTAAACCTCCTGAAGTTGTGGCTACTGCGATAAATTAGAAAAAAAGCATATTGATTTCCCCACTTCCCTTCATTCCAGCACCGCCTCTGCACTCCCTGGTCTGTCGCTGACTTCCTGGTCTCAGCTGCCCAAACATCACGTTTTTTCTAACATCACCACTTGGAGCGCTCCCATCTGAACAGTGATGTAAGGAAAAGACATTCAACCGCTGTGTCTAGTCATCCATCGGCTGCAGCGGTAACATTAAGGCCATGTTCACACGGCTTAAAATTGCACGTATTTCAGTCCGTAATCACGCGCCGAAGTGCGCAAATTACGGCTGGAATACGTCCCAGTCATTACGGTAATCCACAGTTCTCATAGGGAACTATGGATTACGTCTCCTCTCCCTGCTCGGCGAATCCGCCGGACGGGGAGATAATTGACATGTGAATTACTAGCGGCGTATACGCGCCACTGGTAATGCAAGTCTATGGGCTGGCGAGGTCCCGTTCCCCCCCTGTAATTACGCCCTGCAAATACACTGTGTGAACCTAGCCTAAGGGTATGTTCACACAGCGTACTGGGGCGTGTACTGTACGTGTCGCAGTACGCCGTGTGCTTTGGAAGTATGCGCTGATCAGTGTGCATTTCCAAGGATGGATCCACCTCTACAACCTGTCACTTCTCTCCCCCGACGTACAATACGATCGTATTGTACACTGTGGAAGACGACGTGTAATTCATAGCTCTCGATGAGAGCTATGAATTACCGTAATTAAGGTGTGCGTTTTGACAGTATTAAAGCAAAAATACGCAGTGTGAACATGCCCTTAAACTCCCGGAACAGAAAGTCCACAAAAGACCAGGGAAAGCAGTGGCAGATGCAGCACTGAAACGGAGGTATGTGGGGAAGCATGTATGACTTCTGTGTTTTAAAGCACCAGCAAGTTAAAGTAAAATGTTGACCTGGACATCTCCCTTTAATGCATGTATAGCAGTTTTCTGGAGTGTCACAAGTTTTTGGGTTTGGCATGAAAATGTGCGACTCTCCTACATTTTAACACTGCTCTCATCACTTAAAGAGAACCTGTCACATAGGTTATGCCCCCCTTGCTGAGGACAGCACAAGCTAGTGTCAGACCTGCTGTTTCCAGCAATGTGTCCCTTATTCTGTAAGATGCTGTAGTTTTCGTGTATTTAATGCTCAAATCTGCAGTTTTCAGCCAGAAGAGTCATTCAAAGAGTCAGTTTTTTCAAACCCCGCCCACCTGAGGCTAGCCCCGCCCACCTCAACTGATAAACCTATTACTTTGAATAGGTAGAAACATGTGAATAACTGTCAGTGGGCGGGACTAGCCTTTGGTGGGTGTGGCTAACATATGCTCATGAATAAGATTTGAGGGGTAAATGCTCTAAAATTGCTGCATCTTACAGAATAAGGGACACAGCGCTGGTAACAGCATGCCTTTCACTAGCTTGTTTTGTCCTCAGCAAGGGGGGCACAACCTATGTGACAGGTTCTCTTTAAGCCAATCCAGGGTACAGTACATATAGGCTGACATAAAAAGCCCATAACTACTGGCAGGCTGCAGGACATCTATGAAGCAGTTTAACGCCTAATCCACACATTGTATATTTGGTCAATTTTTTGCTTTAGTATTTGTAAGCTGAAACCAGGCCTGGATCCTTAAACACAAGAAAAATACAACTGAATTGTTTGATTGTTGCCTTTTTTAAAACACAAATAGAAAATACTGACCATATCTGCAAAGTGTGTGAACAGCCTAACCGCCTGTAGATTATTTGACTTGTTAGGCGATGTTCACACGGCTTAATTTCGCGGGTGGACGGGGGTGGAAGCGGGGGGCCGGCACCTCGCCGGCCCATAGATTATCATTACTAGCGGCGCGTATACGCCGCTAGTAATTCACATGTCACTTCTCTCCCCGCTCGGCAAATCCGAGAGGAGACGTAATCCATAGTTCTGTATGATAACTGTGGGTTACCGTAATGACTGGGCCGTATTTCAGCCCGTAATTTGCGCAGTACGCCATGAATTACGGGCTGAAATACGTGCCCAAATAAGCCGTGTGAACGTGGCCTTAATGTATAAGTCCGTAATGCACATTTCTCTGGTTTTTCATCTGTTTTACATTATGTGCAATTCTCAATAAATGTGGGTTTGTGCTTTAAAAGGGGCTGACCCATTACAAAGCTATTTTTTCTTTAGCCCTATTGGGGCATATGGACATCATTAAGGAAGAGTCCTTCACTTAAAGGGGCTGTCCACTGGAAAATAAATTGTTCTCTAAATAATCTTAATTTTATAGTTACATACTTTGTGATTTGCTATTATTAAATTTCCACAGTTTTCCTGCGGTTCGACACCAGCTGTTTGATGACATAAAACTCAATAGTTCTGTATGCTGACGAACAGGAAACAGCTCTGTGTTGACATCAGGTGACCACAAGAGCGTAGCTATTTCAAGCAGTTCTTATAAGCCTTGGGAAGCATGAACAAAGTGATGTGGCTTCAACATGAGAGAGCAAATAGGGACTGTGTACTGAGACTAAGTGGAGAAAAAGGAAAATGAAGCACAGCAAAGGATACTGGAAATTTTAACAGGGCAAAGAGAACCCGCTTTCAAACAGGAAATGCTGCTGCTCAACTGCAGAAAAGGGAGGCTACATACAGCGCAGGAAAATCACAAACTGGCCCAGAAAATCTCACATGGAGATAAAGTAAATCAATGCAGAGTAGTTTGTAGCTGGAATCTACTCTCCCTGAAATGTGGAGGTCTGAACAGGCACCAAGAGAGGTAACATGTAGTGTATGTACTCACATGTACTGAGGTCGCCTTGCCGATGGCAAGTGGGTTTACACAGTTCTGATCGAAAATGTACACTAAGAATCTCAAAGTATTCAAAGTAGCAAAAATGCTTTCCCAAAAAGTCCTATGGTGTTTTTGATTGTTTTTAGTGCTAGTAGTGTGCTGCCGATATTGGATTGTGTTTGTATTTTGCTGCCACACCAGCATGCACCTATGCTCATTTTTTACTTTTTGTGCAGACCAAACATTGTTTTTCTAGACTGTTTGTATGGGGGAGTGGCTGCCCCCACTTTGGTTTTTGCACTTAACCCACCTGCACAGGTTGCTAAATCAATGCAGAGTAGCTTGTAGCTGGAATCTACTCTCCCTGAAATGTGGAAGCCTGAACAGGCACCAAGAGAGGTAAGATATAGCGCACCTGTATTGAATTCGCCTTGCCGATGGCAAGTGGGTTTACACAGTTATGATCAAATGTACACTAAGAACCTCAAATTTTTCAGGTCTTCAAAGTAGCAGAAATGCTTTCCCAAAAAATCCTATTTGTTTTTGATTGTTTTGTAGTGCTAGCAGTGTGCTGCTGATATTGGATTATGGAGACAAATTCAATTTTTTTTGTTGAGTTGTTGGACAGCAGCCTTTCAAATCTTGTTGTCAAAGTGGCTCAAAAGAGCAGACACGCTGCAACCAGATACTGCCCCTTTATTTAAATAGGCACATATTTCTTCAACATTATTGGACCTAAATTTATTTACTTGGGGAATGGTTTTAATTTGAAGAGGGGTTGTCTAGATCAGGGGTCCCCAACGCCAGTCCTCAGGACCCACCAACAGGTCATGTTTTCTGGCTCTCCTTAGCATTGCACAGGCGATTTAATTATGGTCAGTGCATTCTGTGGGAGATCCTGAAAACATGACCTGTTGGTGGTGGGCCTTGAGGACTGGAGTTGGGGAACACTAGTCTACATGGACCAACCCTTTTAAATATAGAACATAAATATGCATAGTGTTATGATGCTAAGATTTAATGCTATCTGAGGAAAAACCTCAAGTAAAATCTAGACACAAAAACAACTGTCAACAATCCCCAGTAAATGTTGTCTGCAATCTGGTGATCATAAAGATGACTCCTAAAACACAATGACACTTACATGGATTGGCTCCATCTGTTACAATGAGCATGCGAAGCGAGGCCAAACTGATATCCTTCTGTTCTCGATGTGCAATCATTGCCCAGTGCAAGTCCCTGCACTTCACTACTGCAACCCTGGCTGGGAGACAAGAAAAAACAAAGACGTATTCATGGCTTTATCACTGTACCATACATTCAGAAAGGATATGTATTTCCTTCATTTCTTGCTTCCAATGGTACAAAAATGAACTTTAATGCCAAGATCTCAGCACCACATCAGTTAAACAATTGTGGGCTTCAGCATGGATTTAGCTAAAAATAAAGGACTCAAGATAAAGAAGGGAATTTGTGTAAAATTGGCATCGTTCCTTGCCAGGTTATGATGTCATACCCTGACAAGAGCTTTGTCTATCAACAGGGCTCAAATACATTGTGAAGTTACAGCCACCACTCTATTTAGTCATATCGCCTATGATTACAATACAATAGAATTATCAAATTACAGAGAAGAGTGTAAATGGAAGAGTTCAGTCATCCCACAATTGTATTTACATTTCATTTACCCCACAGTCCACAGAGAAAGAAACATGAGCGACTGGACCACCGAAACTGATGCTAGAGAAAACCTGTGCTTTCTTCAACTTATATAATGTATTACCGATAATGGAAACAAGACATATCACCTTTCCGAGCTCAAAGGGGTTTTCTCTCTATAATGATCAGCTTTCCAGATGCAGGGAAAGGTAAATGAAGACTTTTATCAAATATATTGGCCTTTTGATACTCCCCTGGTCAAGTGATGAGAGAGATTTTATCTGCTCTGAGTGCACACAATCGTGTCTAGGCTGCCATCCATATCTCCCTTTCTAAATACACTGAGAGCAGTTTATCTCTAATAAGATTAGATTGCTTACTATGATAAGCACTTGTTTTCACTCCTAGGAGCTCTGTAGCTTTGTTTACAGTGACATAAGTGCAGTAACACTCAGCAGGTTAGAGAGGAGCTAAATATGCTAATCACTGCTATTGAACCACCCACAGCCTAACCAGGCAGTGAGAGTCTGAAGTTGCCTGTGACTGTGAAACAGCATTGTGAGACAACCCCTTTAATATGAATGAAGTGAGAAGAGTGAATACATAATTTAAAGTGATCATCACTGACAATAACTAAAAACTGGGGAAGAATATATATATCCTACAACAATAGCTTAAACGTGATACATAATTCAGTCGTAATGCCCAATCTAAAACACGGAGAAGCTCAGGGTGCATCTGGTACAGCTGCCCAGGCGATCCTATGGTGCACAAGAGTCTTGTACTCTGATCCTTTACTAATAAAAACCATGCAGCTTTATGGGAGTCACATGGTTTCCTCTGTAAATGTACCCTCCCCCAGTGTATAACCTGCGCTTCTCCACAGCCAATGACAGATCAAGAGAAAAAATAAATTTGGAGGAACACTTGAAGCACTTGAACCCTGGTGCAAAATAGTATGCCTATGTTATTATGTCACCACATTGCACAGGATAACACAGTTCTATTGTGAAGCAGGGAAACCTATAATAGCAAATGCATCTAAGGAAGCATTACGAACACTTTACTTAAAATAATCATTTATCCAGTTGTATTTCACAGTTGTCAGCCTTTCATGATCTGCAAATATGTCTATTTCTAAGGAGCTCCAAAAGCATCACCACGTGTGTGAATAATATTATGAAGTTGTTTAGAAGGAAAACGCCTATAAAATTAGTACGGTACATTTGGCTTTTTTTAAAAAATTGCTTTATGATCATGCTATGGATATATATGGCAGCCCCCAATCTGCAGAGTAGTTTTATATTTGTAATCCTCCCTGCCCTGATGATCCCAGTGTCTCTGCATAGCGTGTGGCAGGTCTCAGAGCCTGTTGAAAGGGGTGTGGTGTGCTTCTCAACTTAAAGTCAGAAGCTGTTTTGCTGTCAGGCCTGTGAGGCTGAAGTAACCTTGTGGACCTGCTGCACCTAGTTGGTGAGATTGCTCCTTAGTTTTGTTATACCTTTAGAAAGAACACATATAGGTCGCAGGGAAATGATAAAAATAGGGATTTGATCAAGTCCCTAAGGGAGATGATTCATCTTCTCAGTAAAACAGTTCAGGGATTTGATCAAATCACTGACTTTCTTTAGGGAAATCACCCCACAGACTTGTTATTCTAACATCTATCGTGATTTGATCAAATCCCTATTTTCATAATTTCCCTGCAACATAATATAGACGTGCGTGCGTGTGTTTGTGTTATATATATATATATATATATATATTATTTTATATATATATATATATATATATATATATATATATATAATATACACACACATATATACACACATACATACATGTTTATACATAAAGACACATTCATACACGCACACAAACATTTGTGGATGCAACTGGAAATTAAATGATTAAAGAGAGCTGTACCTGGATGATTATTATCCATGTGCAGAAGATGCATCTAAAGTTACAGTACAAGAAAAACCAAAATAGAGTCTTTGTTCTCAGCCCAATAGTGATGTCCTATGTTACGAAACCATTACCATTTTTATACAGAAGAAAATCAGAGGATTCATTTTAGATTAAATAGAATTGATTTAACATCTTTAAACAGAAAATAAAAAAAAGTTAAAATGTAATTTTTTTTCCGGTTTACTAATTTTAACTAAAAAAAAATAAAAAAGAGAATTACAAAATGAAATTTTGTCAGCTCCAAATGAAGAAATCCTCAAGTTTCTAATATTAATAAGGGCGCGTTCACACGGCAAAGGACAAATACCGGTCGGTTTATCCGGCATCCGTCCGGTTTGTGTACTGGGCACACGGCTGTGGTAGGGGTATGCGGCTTTTCTCCGTGATGAGCGGAGAAAAGCCCTCCCCCAGCACATTCACAAGCAAAGATTCTGTCCGAAAACCGGACGGAAGAATGTGTTTGTAGAATGTCTTGCGGGCGGAAAAACTGCGGGGTTGAAACCCAGCGCAGTGGGGACTGCTGAACAGGTTTTCCATAGAGCCCAAACCATCTGAAAAACCGTCCGAAAACCCGTGCAGTGGGGACATGGCCTAAAGAATAGAAGGTATAGATCAAGGGTATGCTCACATGCCATAACTGCAGTCCGTACTTTGTGGCATAATTGTGCTGCAATACACCCGAAGTATGGCCCACAATTACGGTCAAATTATAGCACTCATTGAGTGCTATCATTTGACAGCGTATTCCCCGACACATACTGAGCGGTGCAAGAAAGCGAAAGTAATTGGGGGCTGGGAGAAAGTGCGTACGTCTGCATACAGTATGCACCGCTAAACGCTGGCAATAAACTGTCTGAACATACCTTAAACATAGAAAAAAAAAACAGACACGCAGAATGCAAGATTTCATAAAGGTGGAATTTTTATCCGGACACCAAAGCCGAGAACACCCCCAAACCATAGCTGGGGTTAAGCAGCTAATGCATTCTAGAGTTTTATTTTCAAACAGCAGGATTAAGGAAGCTATACTATTTGAAACCTGTGCAGTTATTCATATAAAGTAAATTACCTTTATTTGCATGAACTCTTTGCACCCAAGATAAGGGACAGGCTTTCATCACCGAGTATGGAACACTGATTGTGTGCATTTTATTTACTACATTCTAGGAGGAAAACATATGAAGAAAAACATCCATTAACCAAAATGGTCAAAAAGTTATTTGGACTTCTATGGAATCATGACATCTAGCAGCTTCTCTCCCTCTATCATATAACCCTATATATCACAGAGCTCAGCTTCTCTCCCTTTCTCATATAACCCTATATATCACAGAGCTCAGCTTCTCTCCTCTATCATATAACCGAATATATCACAGAGATCAGCTTCTCTCCTCTGTCATACAACCCTATATATCACAGACCTCAGCTTCTCTCCCTCTATCATGTACCACTATATATCACAGAGCTCAGCTTTTCTCCCGCTATCATATAACCCTATATATCACAGAGCTCAGCTTCTCTCCTCTCTCATATAACCGTATATATCACAGAGCTCAGCTTCTCTCCTCTCTCATATAACCGTATATATCACAGAGCTCAGCTTCTCTCCTCTGTCATACAACCCTATATATCACAGAGCTCAGCTTTTCTCTCTCTATCATATAACCCTATATATCACAGAGCTCAGCTTTTATCCCGCTATCATATAACCCTATATATCACAGAGCTCAGCGTCTCTCCTCTATCATATAACCCTATATATCACAGAGCTCAGCTTCTCTCCCTCTATCATATAACCCTATATATCACAGAACTCAGCTTCTCTCTTCTATCATATCCTGCTCTCAGGTAGGATAGCATAAACTACCTAACAGGTTCCTTTTAAAACCATTATTAAGCCTCCCCTCCCCCTCCTCACGATGGTAAGTCCATATTTGCATCTTATATTTTTGGACTGTTAATGAAAATAATTATTTCAATAAGGGAAACAGTTGCCAAAATAGATCTGAAACAGGTTCTGTCTCAACCACTTCTGTGCTCAAGCAACAATGCTAAGTGCTACCTCCTCTTATCCCAGGGTACAACACAAAGCAATGGCGCGCACACATTTGGGCCCATGTATCAAAGCCAATGCAAAGCAAAAGTGGAGTAATTTCCAATGGCAACAAATCAAATCCCTCGCTCTTTTTTTTTTTTTTTTTAAAGGCTCTGATTGGCTGCCAGGGACAACTACTCTACTTTCCCTTTTCACCCATTTTGATGCATCTCCTCCTTGGTATATGGCTTACTATAGAAGTAATACAGTAGTTTTATTCAGTCTTACCGTTAGTATGCCATGCCAGAGACCAGCATCCCTCTTAAAATCGAGGACGTTTACCATGTTTTCACCTACACAATAGACACAATTTCACATAAATAATCATACAGTTTCCTGGTGTAATGTGATGGTATACAGTTCAATAGGTTCTTAATCGAAGATTAAAAAAGTACCACAGAACAAATTCTACAAATATAATGAAAACTTTCTCTTACATCATTTTCACCTACCTTCAGTATAATTACAAGATTGAGAAAGAGCTTGACAATGAGAAAGCATTGCTATCCGAGAAACTGCAACTCCCATCACGCTGCCTTCTTTACTTGTTTTATACTGCAAAACAATGTAGAATGGATGAGGTTAATAACAGGCATGATTCAGTGAAATGTAAACTGTACTAGTGGTGCACATACACTGACAGCCATCAAGAGCTGGAAAGTAAAGCAACAACAAAATATGAAGTCTTAAAGGGGTTGTCTCGCTACAAAGATTAGCTTTCAAAATGTAGGGAACACTAAATGAAGATGTTTTCTGATTCTTCAGTCAAAAGACTAATTACTCTAACATTTACATTAGCTCAGCAGCTTCTCCGGACCTCAGAGAAGGTAATTTAGCTAATCTAGACTAAAACAAAGAAGTTTGAATACACGGAGCTCATATGCTAATTACAGACAGCTTGACCAGGAAGTGACAGAGCAAAGCAGCATTATTTCATTCATGCATCCTATGAAACTTTGAGATGAGACAACCCCTATAATAACGTCATGGTGAATATAACACTCTTTAAAGGGGTTTTCTGGCGTCTGTCAAAAACTTGAAAGCCGGATTGAAGGTCACACAGAACAACAGTATAAAACTAATCTTACATTCTAAAGATGTACAATAACCTTTATTTCTCAACCTGTTGCTTTCCATGTGCTCTTCCTCAGCTTAGTAAGAGTAGGCGTGACTTCACCAGCCCATGTGAGTATCAGACTCCATTTCCCATCCTGCATTGCTGACCTCTATTCCTGGTTATACTCCTCCCCCTGTATTCACCTAGCTGTCGGCGAGCCAGGCTCCACCCTTTTGTGCATTTCGTATTATGTTCCCTTACTATTGCACCTTTCCCTTTAGTTCCCAGTTACAGCCCCTCGTATCCTCTGCTGTTGTTTAGACACATAGCTCATCTTCCTGTAACTTCTACTGCTGGAACTGAGCATGTCGGACTAGAAAGTTGAAACTTAAATAGAGGTCGTACCCTTGGCAACAAGCTATTAACACCAGAATTTGGCCTAGTAATTGGCAAGTGAATTTGTGGGAAACTACTGAAAAGGCTGAATTACTATATAGTAAGGTTTTTCACTTTGTACCACAAACATTCACTACGAGTCAAGTTTTATATACTGGTATTCAAAACTTGACTCCTATTGAATGAATGAGGTACAAAGTGAAAAATGTTACTATATAGTAATTCAATCAATACAATCTTCACAATCTGCTGACCATGGTTTCTAAAATGTAAAATGAAGAGACTTTACAAGAAGTCCAAAATCGCTTATGGTCTTATGTCGCTAGCAGCTATGTAGACCAATATGTATCCATGGTGGCAGACTACAGACTAAGGGTATGTTCACACGGCTTATTCGAACGCTGTTTTGGACGCGATTTTCGGAGCGTTTCCGCGATCAAAATAGAGTTCAAAATGCCTCCAAAATGCCCCCAGTTCATTTAATTGATTGCTATGTAAAACAGTGTTGTAGTTGACACACGCGCCTCTTTTGCAGCTGTTTTGGGTGCTGAAAAAGAAGTGTCATGTTAAAGGGGCTGTATAATTTCATTGGAAGGTCTTCAGAATAAGCGGACAGTGAAAACAAGTAACTTTGCAATTGGATGTCATTAGCAAAGCTGTCTTGTTATCACAGGATCCCTTATCTTCTGTTTCTGTGTACACTGATCTCCAGTCCTGGTCGGATCCCCCCTACTTGCATTTCACTAGCTGAGAGCTCATTTACATTGTCAGGCCCCGGTCGGCTATTCACAAAGCTTGCATTCCTGCCTCTCACTCAAAGTAAGGGAGCGGCACATTTTCACTCTGCACAGCCAGAAGAAACAGAATAACACTGCAGGGCTTCTATAATCAGAAAACAGCACAATTGTGTGACTGTGCCTAAACATAGAAGGAGCATTAGAGGCTGAGAACAGAGTTCAAATAAACACACCCCAACTGTGTGTAGTCAGATCCTGTCATCATTTTGCAAGCTACCTTTCCCTTACTTCTTGCTAACCTACCAAAATACTTTAGTTAAAAGCTGTGGCTTGATGGAAGGAGGTATAACTGAAGGATCAAGCTGAACAGGGTTTAGTTGTACAGAGGCAACACACAGGTTTTCATAGAAGCAGTAAACACAAAACAGACCATTATTAATTAAAAGGGTCTTGCCACCATAGACTTTGATGGCATATTGTTAGAATTTTAGGCTCAGACAGACTGGTGCACAACTCTCTCAATTCTGTTTCTATTGAGTTCTGAGTACATGTAAGTGCCTTGTTTGGCACTTACCAGCTCCACATTCTAAACCCTAACTTTTGGGGGCCTGTTACCAAGATAGGTGCGTATCAGAATGTGATGGCATATCAAACACCATGATGGGAACACCCTTTTAAAGAGGACCTATCACCTCTAGGGAAACTCCATGAAGTAACAGGAGACGAAAATAAAAAACACTCCCTTAAATATACTCCGATAGGAAAACCAAAGCATTTCACATGTAATTCAATTTTTAAAAAAAAGCACTGGTCCTTTAAGACAACTCTGAAATTGGCCCAAGTCAGGGCCTGACAGCTTCATGGATTACTAGGTTGACAGCTCTGTGAAACTAACTGCTTCTGAGCTGGAAGGGTACACTGTGAAAAGATGAACCAGGAAGTCTACATCATGTGTATACTGATAAGCTCTGGGATGCTATTTCTGAGGCAAATATCATTATACTAGCAGCAGTGTAATATAGATGACTGTGTGCTATGGAGGAGGAGGCTGGAAGCAACAGGTAAACCCTGTCACACTATGTCCTCAGTGTGCTGTGCCTGCTGCACTGTATGTAGTGAGAGACTCAGATTAACCCTGTACAAGCAACTAAATCCTCAGCTCCCCTGCACAGTTGGTTTCTCCCACAGATTAAATCATACTAGATAATGATCTCTGCCTAAAAAAGTGTAAGTGAAACCTGTTTCCATGTAATACCGAAGTAAACCCTCTGATTTATTAAAGACATGTATTAGAGAAAAGTCTTATATCATCATCTACTTTCATTTTTTTTTTGTGGTGTGAAAACGTATTTTCCCCCTTCCTGATTTCTTAATATTTTGGATGTTTGTCACACAAATGTTTCAGATCAGCAAAGAAATGTAAATATTACACAAAGAGAATACAAGTAAACACAAAATGAAGGTCTTTATTATTCATGGAAAAAGTAATCAAAACCTACGTGTGAAAAAGTAATTGTCCCCTAAACCTAATAACTGGTGGGGTCACTGTTAGAAGCAAGCATCAAGCATTTGTGATAACTGCCAATGAGTCTTTTACAATGCTCTGGAGGAATTTTGGCCACTCATCTTTGCAGAATTGTTGTAATTCACCCACATTAGAGGGTTTCCAAGCATGAACCGCTTTTTTAAGGTCATACCACAGCATCTCAATCAGATTAAGGTTAGGACTTTGACTAGGCCACTCAAAAGTCTTCATTTTCACTGTACACCACTAAATCTATTCTTCTGTTTTATCTGTCTCTTGAGATTTCTGCTACGGTTTTGATATGCATACTTGTTATACTTGAAATGTTGGTGCGGAAGTTCGCACGTTATTATTTTGCTCCACATCATATATGTACACATTTCTTCTACATTATTTTGCTATTATCTTAACATGTCCATTATGTTCTTCAATAAAGTTTCTTTGAATAAAAGGCATAGGACAAATGCCGGCCGGTATTTGTTCTGTTTTGCGCCCGTCCCCACGGCCACGGGGGGACGGCTTTTCTCCGCGATGAGCCCTCCCCCCTCCTATTGAGAAGCACAGATTCCGTCCGAAAACCGGACGGAAGATGGCGCTTGCTCAATGTTTTGCCGCCGGGCGGAAAACCCGTGCAGTGGGGACTGCTGCACGGGTTTTCCATAGAGCACAATTGTGCTCATTTTCGGCCGGTTTTTCAGGTGGGCTGAAAAAACCACAAACCGGCTGAAAAACTGGCCGAAAACCCGTGCCGTGGGGACATTCTCTTAGTTCTTTGGATGTTGTTGTGGGGTGTTTTGTGACCTCTTGGATGAGTTGTTGCTGTATTCTTGGGGTAATTTTGGACAGATGGCCACTCCTGGGAAGGTTCACCACAGTTCCATGTTTTCTCCATTTGTGTATAATAGATCTCACTGTGGTTCTCTTGAATCCCAAAGCTTTAGAAATGGCTTTATAACCTTTTCCAGACTGATAGATCTCAATTTCTTTGTTTCTCATTTGTTCCTGAATTTCCTTGGATCGCCCCATAATGTCTAGCTTCTGAGGATCTTTTGTTCTACTTCACTTTGTCAGGCAGGTGCTAGCATGGCAGTGTTCTGGCCTGGATGAGGCTATGGAAATTGAACTCCGCTTCCCAAAGATTTGAGAAAACACAGTTCATATATGTTTTTTTGGGGGGTGGGGAAGGGATGGGGGAGGGATTACTTTTTGACACAGGGACCCATAGGTTTTGATTACTTTTTCCCTTAATAATAAAGACCTTCATTTAAAAACTGCATTGTGGGTTTACTTGTGTTATGTTTGCCTAATATTTAAATTGGTTTGGTGATCTAAAACATTTCAGTGTGGCAAACATCCAAAAGATTAAGGAATCAGGAAGGGGGCAAATACTTTTTCACACCACTCTAGGTACTCTTTAAGGCTATTTGCAAGTTTGGCATTTTGGTTGCATCAAGATATTGGTTGATAAGGTGGACTTAGCCTTTTCTGCTTGCTTTACTTTGTTTCCTAGCAAAAAATTGTGCCAGTAAACAATTTAATCAAATTAATCTCACTGGAACGATACTTTCGTTACAAATCATTAAAGATTTAAAAGGGTGGAAAAAAGGGAAACCGATTTAGAGCAGGGCAAAGATTATTCCAGTCATTGTAAATTTTAATAATTAAAATAAAAAATAAAAAAAATTGATAATTCATCTTAGTTCCTGACCACAAATCAGGACATGCCTAGCCAAGTCACAGTAGGAGAGGCAGCAATAATTGCCAAATATTTGCCGAGGTTGCAATCTGCAACCAAAAAGATGATTCTCCCTTTCCCGAAGACAGTTGTAAATGAGACTGATGATTTTTTAGAGAAACCTGTAGGTGGAAAGGAAGTTAACCAGTTCATCCCTTTCATAATAAACAAATGTAAATTATTCAGGGATGGTGAAATTCTAGAATACAATGTAAAAGCATAAAAACTATCACACTGAAGCCAGATGAAAGCTTTTATCTACAGTATTTGTTAGATAAGTATTTATTGGATAATTTTTAATGTGAGATTACAAAAACAAACATTCGTTAGATACTACACGGACCTTCATAAAAAAAATATCACTCTACTTAGGTTACTGGAAAGTTGTAGCCCTTCTTTCTTTTTTTCTATACCTTAAGGTGTCACTATATTTGCTATATCTTGCCTGATCTTAAACTGGACATGGAGAGAGGTATATACAGGCTATACAGCTCCTGTGGCAGCTATCTGCCACCAAAAATTCCATTAATTAGATTGGGAAACCTGCAGGAGACTCTTCAGCGGCCATATGGTTGCCTAAGTAACTGTACCACCGAGTGAGCTACTTTTGTGTCTCCATCCTCTGTTTAAGATGGGCAGGAGATCCTGGCACTTTGATGTAGTACTTCAGTATCATTGCCTTTGATGAAAGTATTAATAAATAAATATAACATATATATATATATTTATAATAATATAATATATATATAACACAGTTATAACATATAATAGATATATATTTAAGATACAGCAAATATAGCAATATAGTGACACCTTAAGGTATAGAAAAACATTGTGCCCCGTTTGCAAAAAAAATAAAAAATTCCATCAAGTCAGGAGAAATTGTACTATAGAAAGGAATCTGCTGACTTGTCTTATTTAGCTAATGGTACAAAAAGTAGGTGATTTAAAAGAGTTAATATAAATAATTAAAAATGTAGAATTTTACCAGACGCCATACCTCAATATATGCAGGCTCCGTGCCAGCTACTGTGATGTGTGGTTGCCAGTCCTTTGGCGCCTTGGTCAGGTATCTGGAATCAGTTACAACCCACTTCAGCTTTGGCCACCCTATAGAAAAACACCCAAATGTTGAGCTTCAGTCTTGAGAATTAAATAATTTATGATGGACCACTTTTTAGTATAGGTTTATCTACTTCTGGGCATGTTCCCTTATTTTACATGAAAAATAGGTATCAAAAGCCGTACAAAGCAACAAGGCTAGGGGAAAACACTATGCAACACATTTTTTAAACAATTCTAGCTATGCAGTGAAAGCAGCAATCTAAAGTATTCAGCTAAAAGTACTGGACTGAAACAATAGTAGCTCAATAGTTAAAAACGTAATACTATAAAAATCCTCTATATAGCCCTAGCCCAAAGGGATGGTCCTAGAGGTTCATGCATATGTTGTTAAGCCCATTAGGAATCAACACGAGAAAACAAGCCATATTAAGTTGGAAATCTTATGTGTCTGCCTCAAATCACTGTCAAAAATACTCCCACTAAAAGCATCATTTTATTTAAATGACAAACAATAAAACCGTAAACAGCATTTTTATATAAAAAAGAAAAAAAAATGACAGTGTAAATAAAGAATTTAATTATGGAAAGAATGTTAATGATTTTTATTAATTTCCCTACTAAATGAATTAAAGTAATGATACCAAATAAAACACCAGAGGAATGTGTCAGTAAAGTCTTGTGGCTTACCCTTGAATTGCACAATTTCCCCATTCTGTGTTTTTGGCAGTCCTTTCAGGCAAACCTCAGTGGTAAGAGCAAGCTTCACACCACAGCTTCCCAGAAGGAAACCAATCTGATGCCCACCAGCATCCTGTTTATGAAGGAGATATAGGAAAAATCAAATGGGCATAAGTACTGTGGCTCATTGACATAAGAATGTGGCCCATATTTACTATGTAGTTTGAGTCAGTTTTTGACAAAATGTGTGCCAAAATAGTCAACAATTTTTTGTTAAAAATTGTGACTTTTTTCAGCAGTTTCCATAGAGTGAGTTTGATATGCATGTATAAAGGATTAACATGAAAACCAGAAAATGGAACAAAATTTCACATATAGCTTTGCCTTTTTTATACTAGGCATAGATTTTCTGAAATTTCCAAAATCTAAAATCCATTCGGAAAACCACATAAATCAGTAGGATTTACCTTATTTGCTAAAGAGTACAATTCCTTTGTCTAAATGAGCTAAATTATGGTTTTATCAATTCGGAAAATAACTAGCTACATATAATTCATGTGTATGCTCTTTTTGGCTTCATCACAGAAAGCCCAGTTCTGAGGTATATACATTTATAATGATACACTGATATTTTTTCATATACTTTCTAGCATCCCATTTTTCACATTGACTTTTTTTTTATTACCAATTGCAGTTTTTCAATTCATTCTTTCATACTTTACTTTTTTTTAATGCATATTTTTAGTTTTGGCTTCATCCATATATTCCATTGTTGTGGCTTAATATTGCTTCTTTATTACGCATGCAGGTGTTGTATACGGGATAGCATTTGCTATTTTTTATATTATAGTATGTGCCGAGGTTTTATTCACTAGAGTACCAAGACGGTGCTGACCATGTGACTAATGACAACATCCTGTTTCGCCGCGACAACTTCCTGTCGGGCGGCTGATGTTTGTGCTCTCTGTGCATGCAGAAATAATTAGGATTTAAGGAAATTCAACATTTTATTCTATTGGTCCCCGTTTAATTTTCCATGTAGTTATAACTCTCCCTGCTAGTCATTTCTGTGTCCCTTGACGAAGCACGCAAGCGAAACGCGCGTCGGGTTTTCTGCAGTGGGTAATTGTAATCATGTTTTGACAGTTTGTATACTGTGAACAATTTTTGATTTATGGTATTGTGTTACCTTATTATTTATATATTTTTGTTTATTACTAAGCATTGGCACTTTAGATTTCTGTATATACCGTGTTTCCCAGATAGTAAGACACCCCCGATAGTAAACGCGGGAGTTTACGAGGATCGACTAATTAAGACTACCCCGAAAGTAAACGTAGTAAACTTTTTGTCTGTGCTCGGGCCTGAGATGGCCCGGGCCCGCAGGACGTTCAGCTATATGCGGCTCCTCAGGGAGTGCATATAGCTGATGCATGAGTACAGCGCCAGTGTCCGGCGCTGCGCTGGCCCGGACACAGTGCGCGATTCCTTCACCTATATGCCGACTCCTCCGAGCGCATATAAGTGAAGGGATACCACTGCGGGGCACAGAGCGAGCGCTCCGTGCTCCGCAGTGGCCTCCGGGCGACCGCAGACTCGCGGCTGTCCGGAGCTCCGTCATCACGCTGCGTGCGCGGCCTGATGATGTCACCCGCCTGTGCCGGCAAGAAGAAAGAGCAGAGCCGAGTAGCGCGGAGACGGCGCAGCGGGATCCAGGTAAGTGATTGATTGTTTTTTATTTGATATTATGCCTACAGCCTGCCTATACCTGCCTTTTATACCTGCCCTATACCTGCCTACAGCTGCCTATACCTGCCCTACACGCCCATATCCCCCCCCCCGCCCTATACCGCCTACAGCTGCCTATACCCTGCCTTCCCAGCTGCCTTACTGCCTAAGCCTCCCCTATATTTTCCTACAGCCTGCTATCCCTGCCTACACCTGCCTAACCTGCCTATACCCCCCCCATACCGGCCCTATACCTGCCCTATACCTGCCACCCGTCCTATACCCTGCCCTATACCTGCCTACAGCCCCTATACCTGCCTACAGCGGCCAAATACCTCCTACAGCGCCTAAACCTGCCTTAACCCTGCCCTATACCCTACAGCCGCCATTACCTGCCTACAGCCGGCCTATACCTCCCTACAGCTGCCTATACCTGCCCTATTACCTGCCTACAGCCGGCCCTAACCCTCCTACAGCCCCCTATACCTGCCTATGGGGCCAATACCTGCCAATATAAGACATACCCCGAAAGTAAGACTAAGTGGGACTTTTGGGGTAAAAAGAATGTAAGACGCTGTCTTACTTTCGGGGAAACACGGTACTATGATTAATTTAAATACTTCTTTGACCATGGATTTTAACAGGATTTCAATAATAAAATTTTTTGCTTTTAAGTAACTAGTGAAGAGGCCAGCTCAAGGAACAGGACTGCTCGGAAGTTGTGAAAACAGAGGTATGCTTTAGGACTATGAACACTTTTGACATAAAAAAATATTTTTTTACATAGGTTTGGGGGTTACATTGAATAAAAAAAATTGCAGTTTTCAAGTGTGTTTAAGTCTAGTAATTGCCATTGGTGCTCTGCTTTTTCTCTACACTTGTACACAGTCCGTGTACAGTGTGTGTAAGCGAACCTCCTTGAATGCTCTCCCTCCTTTTTATGCTGACTTGTCATGTACAGCATCTTTCCTCTCAATGCAATCAGTAATTCTGAGGTGGTGTCTACACTGCACAGCATTACGATCGTATCTTCGGCGCTTTAGTTTTTAAAATGCTAAGAAGACGCTGTGCAAGATCTCCACAGCTCGTCTTTTCTCCGCTCATCTTCTGGTGCCGGCGTATTATACAACATGTTGTATAATAGCTGGGACTTTTAGTTTTCTTGACATCTTCCCATACGATACAATTGTATGGGTGACATCAAAAAAACGAAAAGCGACTGCGTTTTTTGCGCAAAATGTGACAAAAACTGCAGTCCTGTCTAGGAGAAAAACGTCCGCTTTTGGGCTGTTTTTTTCTCCGATGCAGTGTAGACCTAGCCTGACAGGAGGGAGGGGGAGAGCAGAAAGTCCATCTTTAGCAGTTGATCTATTTCTGTTAGTTGAACAACTTGTGTAGAGCTGCTTGATTTTGCATTAAAGAACACGAACAATAAGAGAAATTCAATGGTGTCCATATCCTTAAATGTAAATAATCTGTACAAAAAACATGTAGATTCTGCAAAACAATTACTCTCAAATTCTTTAGTTATTTTTTCATATCTTTATCTAGTTTATGGTCACGATTTAAAAAAAAAAAAAAATTGCCCAAATTATTGCCTGTTTCTGGAAGAGAACACCCTTTAAGCATGGATTTGGTCATAATAAACTATAATAGATTATGGGAAACTGGTTTTTATGCTGCAAGACATGGCCATAATCTTCCTAGTCTTGATATTCCCTTACTATAACACTGTACAACTACTATCTAATGGGTGTGAATTATAATAGAGGAAATCAATAAGTTGTATTCATATATATTGGCCTTGCGAATAGCTTAGTGTGAAGGCTGTTTGTCCATTGTGTGTAGCTCTCCGTCCCCTTCGCTAATGTCAATGTATCATGTTTGTTTTTGGGGATTTATATCTTTTTGTCCATTTTTTTTAGCATGGGCATTTTATGCATTTTTTGGGTTGTTTTTATATGTGGCTTCACAGGAAACTGCACTTTTGTGAGTTGGGTGTTTTCGAATGTTTATAAATTTGTGAATAAAATCTGAAATGCTTTTATTTGATTTTTTCCTTTACTCTCTTATGGGCTATATGAAATATATGTACCTATGTATTATTTTCCTTTGAAATTTGTTCAAAAGAACACCGGTCTGTAACTACTCAAATGGCACAATATCTGCCAACAGAGGCTTTCCACAAGATTCTCAGACATAGCTGCACTCCTTGCAACTAAATAAGGCTATGTCTACACTGCAGTGGACAAAAAAACGACCTGAAAACGAATTACTAAAAAACATTCATGAAACAGAGTTTTCTGTCCACTGCCTGTCAAAAGCAGCTGAAAAAACTGCCATTTTTTGCCGCGATTTGCGTTTTTTGGCGCGTTTTTTACACACTTTTTTGCTGGTCTTCAAGTCTGTTTTTTAATGTCTGCATAAATTAAACCATTGAATGTAACTCCGCCCTACAAAAGGGGATATGAAGCACATTACTGCATTTATATGTAATCTTGTAGTCGTTTTACGGATTTTGGCGCTAATAAAGTTATATCGATTTTGTCGCCAAAAATATGTTTTTTTTACGGAATTTGGCCCTAAAAGTCCATTCTTTTTTACGGATTTTGGCGCTAACATCCGTATTTTTATGGATTTTGCCGCTTATAAAGTTATCTCGCTTTGTTGCCAAAAATAAGTTTTTTATGGATTTTGTCCCTAAAATACTTTTTTTAATGGATTTTGGCGCTAAAATACGGTTTTATGGATTTTGGCGCTAAAATACAGTTTTATGGATTTTGGCGCTAAAATACAGTTTTATGGATTTTGGCGCTAAAATACAGTTTTATGGATTTTGGCATTAAAATACGGTTTTACGGATTTTGGCATTAACACACTTATATCGCTTTTGCAGCAAAAAAAAAATCTGTTTTTAAGGATTTTAGCACCAAAATCCGGAAAAATAATACCATAGCGCTAAAATCCGTAAAAAAAACTATTTTAGCGCCAAAACCCGTAAAAAGACTTATTTTTAGCAACAAAATACGCAAGAACATATTTTTAGCGACAAAAGCAAGATAACTTTAGAAGAGCCAAAATCCGTAAAAAAGTATTTTCGCCAAAATCCATAAAAAAAATATTTTAGTGACAAAATCCGTATAAAACACGTATTTTTAGCGTCAAAGTACGTTAAAAAAAGTATTTTTAGCGTCACAAGTGAGATAACTTTGTTAGCGCCAAAATCTGTAAATAAAAGGAGTTTAGTGCCAAAGTCCGTTAAAAAAAAAACAAAAACGGATTCTGGCGCCAAAATCCATTAAAAAAAAGTATTTTTAGCATCACAAGTGAGATAACTTTATTAGCACCAAAATCTGTAAAGTAAAGGATTCTAGCGCCAAAATCCATAAAAAAACGTGGTTTTAGCGTCAGAAGCGAGATAACTTTATTAGCACCAAAATATGTTAAGAGGACTTTAGCCCCAAAATCCGTAAAAAAAAAAAAAACGGATTTTGGGGGCAAAATCTGAAAAAACAACGTATTTTTAGCGGCAGAAGCAAGATAAAGCTTATAAAAAAACCCAATGCTTGTTTAGCGAAAAAATATGAATTGCGCAAAAATCGTAGTGACCAAAGCATGATCATTTTATTACGAACAGTACAAACAAGGTCACATCGGACACTTGTATGCAAATTTGATCAGGTATAACCTTTGTTACACCCACTATAGGTGGGACTTGGGTCTCCTAGGTGGGTTTTCATTGAAAAATCGCGGTAAAAAACGTGCCGAAAGACGTCCAGCGCTTTCCATACACTCCTGTAGTAAATTTTCTGCCCTGTTCTGGCGTTTTTTAGAACATGTTGCAAAAGAAAAGCAGTAAAAAAAAACGAGCAGAAAAAAGAAGCTCAGTGTAGACAGCCGGAGGCTTTACAATAGAAGTTTATGGGAGATGATTTTAGTCGTTTTTCCAGCGTTTTTAGAAAACGAAAAACGCTGAAAAAACTGATGTTTTTCTGTGCAGTGTAGACAGAGCCTTAAGCGACATCATATTGTAAGAAATTAAATTGTCCAGTTCGGGAGAGGGTTGTATTCCTTTTCAAAAAATAATTTTGCTGCAATTAGCTTTACTGTAATAAAATGTCCCAGACTGCATTATATTCAATTATTCAAGAAAAAGTCATGAACATAAATTATAAATTGCTTTGCTTTCACTCTACGTCATTCTCTCATTTCCTGAAATTACATTTTTAGGTTCAATTACTGTCAAAACGACAAAGAGCTGTCTGTATTGGAATAGTCACCGGAGATTGATGGCCTGAGAATCTGTCCAACATCACTCTAAATTTTATCGTTACCTTTCTAGTAAGAGGTACCTCAATCGGCACTGGAATGACTTCTGCCAGGAGACAGCCGTAAAAAGCAACCATAAACATGACTGGATCGTTATTGGGATAAACCAGGGCCACCTGAAAAAAGTGCAATTCATGAGAAGATGTGCAGTACAGGAAATCAATTATTAACAGGATTCAATACTGCAAACTAAGCATTAAGTCATAGAAGTCAATAGTTTAGAATTGGGGGAAAGCTTTCACAAATGAAACTCTTAGGTATATAGTCTCAGTTCTCTTAAAGGGAATGCCTTAGCAGAAAATGACCTATTGTTTAACTCATGTTTTTATGATAAACACATTTTTTTTTTAATTTCCCATGTCACAATCAATATTTTTAAAAAATATCTTGAAATCCTGATGTTTTCTCTTTGGATACTTGACCTAATGATAGTCTGACAACTCCTGTTCTGTAGAGAGAACTTTTCAGCAGTCTGTCTTCTCATTATCAGCACAGGGAGGATTGAACTGTAGGAAAGGCAGTACTTTTTTTTTCTACACAAAGAACAAGGCCAACCATGAGGATACTTAGGGTGACATGCCCAAAAAGTGGCATATCCACCTAGCATAGATTACTTAATGCGCCTAAAATGGCACATTGTATCAAAAAAGGGGGCATTGCTCAACTCGCAACACATAGCATATCATTGGTAGTATATGGCATGTGTCTATTGAAGGCTCATTGCCCGACGGGGGCGCATAACATATGTAAGGCGCCTCAATAGGCGCATTTCAAGACGGGGGCGCACAGTGCACCATATTTAGGTGCATTACAAAGTGTCGTTCTTAATTTTGGTGTACGACAGTTCATTTACAACAAGAATATGGCATAAAAAAAAGGGTTTGCCGCAAAATAGAACAAACTGGCGTTGGCGTGTTGGGACATGTCACCCTTAGTGAGGGACCACAGGGTTTGAACCTAGTGCTGTCAAGCAGGTTAATAGTTAAAGGCAAAGGAGGGATGTCCATAACTATCCAGAAGTTGACCCCAGAAAGTTTTTATGAGCGGGATATACACAGTTAAATCACATTATTATGACCACTTGCTAATATCCAGTGTGTTTAGCACGGACAGGTGTATGGAGCCATGCTGACTGCATCCCACAGCTGCTGGAGGGTGTGTGAGGGAGGATCTATAGATTGAACACTGTGATTGAGGTGGTCTCACAGACTATCATTTGGGTTCAAGTTTGGAGATTTAGAGGATCAGGGTAGTATTTGAAAGTCTTGGTCATGCTCTTCCAACCAATATCGGACATTTATAGCCTTGTGACATGTCATACGGTTTTACTGGAATATTCAATCTGTCTTGGAAAATCTATTAGCACATGTGATTTTCAAGGATGGATTCATACCCAACTCAGTTGAGAATGCCTTCCACGTGGAGGAGTTGGCCCAGAGAATGTCACAAAAGCATTCCCCAGTAAATAATGCTGCCACCACCAACTTGTGTTCTTCCAGCAGTGGTTGCAGGGTGTTTTTTATCTGATGATTCTTATCTGACTTGACAACATCCATTCGAAAAAGTCGAATATGTGACTCAACAGAGAAGGCAACTGTTTAACAATTAGTGGTCCAGAGGTCCAATTCTCATACTGCTGTAAAAATTGAAGCCTTTTCTCCTGATGCAACTTCGTTAGCAGAGAGGCAGAGACCAATCAGTCTGCTTAGAAGCCCCATCTGCAGTAGTTTACTGTTTGAGACACATGTCTGGTTCATTTTGGTGATGAGCTGCTCCACTATATTGTGTTAGTTTCAGAAATGTCACCATCCTTTGCTTAAAAGCTAATAATCATGGTGCTGAAAGTAGGAAGTGGTCATAATAATGTGAATCAACTGTGCATTTGGAACATATAATTTATCGGTTCATTCCATTATATGATGGCTTAAAATCTCTATGCTTAGGCAGAATGTGAAAAGTACACCTTGGTCCTAGGGAACAATACCAAAAATGAATGTCTTGGAGTAGCAATGTTATCAACAAATATTGAATGAAGTCAAACATAATCCAGGATTATTACATACATTCAGTGATTGTAATATTTTTGTGAAGCAGTGTTATTCACAACAATTACATGACGTGGACAAAAAAGTGTTGGAAAATAATAGAGATTTGTGTAAGGAGAGGCACATACAAAAAAAAAAAAAAAAAGACATAATGGTACATATAAATGGATGTAAAAAATCAAAAATGATGTTGGTAAGGCTATTTTCACACTGTGTTGCTGGTGTCTTTTAGAAGTATGTGCTAGAAGAGGTCCTGATGTATCAGATAAACATAACCATAGACCATCATTACTAGAAGAAGGCTGAAGGAGTGTCCTTATGGCCTCCTCTAAAGATATACCTTGTGGTTGTAATATATATGCATACAGTATTTTTCTTTTACTTTATAGAATAGTGCTATTCCAACAGTGGTATGCAGTAAAAAAGTGTATACCATGATTTAATGTTGAAACCTACAGGGGCACCAAACAACTAGAAGAGCCCTATTATTACCCAGTCAAGTTGAACTCTTACCAACAAACCTGGTATCACCAGAAACAGCCCAGTTTTTTTCACAGTAATATTGCTTATATAATTGTTGATAATGTTATTATGTGGTCTGTTCTACAAATCTGTTAATTTGTTTCACAGGCATGATATGTCATACAGGGTTCCAAAGGGAAATGATTGTTGGTACAGGCATCTTTGACTTGAATTTCTGAGCTGGCAAGTGTGTGGAGGTTTACCGTTTTCTTGATCACGTCTCAGCAGGGAGAGACCAACATACATCTCCATCAGTCCCCTTTGAAACTCTGTCAGGTCTAACATATGCCCATGAAATAAACAGATTTTTTGAAAAGTACAATGATAAAGTTTATTAACATGAACAGCAATATAAACTAAATGACTGAACAAAGGGGTTGCTAACGATGATGGCAGGAGTGTCAGGAACAGTTTAACTTTACTTTGTAAAAATAAATCAAACCTGGTATTAATGATGGATGCCACTTCGTGACATGAATAAAGGTCCAGTACACTCTGAGATGCAATGTAAAAAAAGCCTAATAGTAATCAATGTTAATTTTCTATTAAATGCTCTCATGCTAATGTTGAACTAGAGAGGCCAGTGTAAGCAACTACAGCCTCAAGTGCTGAGAAGTAAAAGACTATGAAACTATTTTAGTGCTTTATGTGCATAAAAAATGTATACCATGCTTTAATGTTGGAACCTACAGGTGTTGTACAGAAAAACTAGAACAGCACTATTTTTACATAGTCAAGTTGAACTCTTCCCAACATACCTGCCATCACCAGTAACAATCCATTTTATTCTCAGTCACATTGCTTAAATCGTTGCTGATAATGTTATTACTGGTGCTGTTCTGAAAATCTGTTTATTTGTTTTACAGGCATGATATGTTAGAAATGACAGAGTTCCAAAAGGGAGTGATTGTTGGTATGGACATCTGTGACCTGAGTTTCTTAGCTGATAGGCATGTCGAGGTCTACCGTTTCCTTGATCTCATCTGAGTACAGATAGACCAGCAAACATCTCAATCAGTCCTCCTTGGAACTGTATCAGGCCTGACATATCATGTCTGCAAAAAAAAAAAAAAAAGATTTTTTTCGAACACAATGAAAGTTTATCAGCATGAACAGCAACATAGGTTATATGACTAAGATAAAGCCAGAGATGACAGGTAAGTCAGGAACAGTTCAGCTTGACTATGTAAAAATAGGAGTATTTTAGTTATTTTGTCCAACCCTGCCTGGTATTAATGATGGATGCCATTCAGTGGCATGAGTAGAGGTATGATATATGGCAGAAGTGTATGTTGGGGAATCCTCCCCCATATATGTCTGATGGAACAATTGGGGAAGCAGTGTGAAAAGAGCCTAACAGCAATCAGTGTTAACTTTATATTAAAACCTCTTATAATAATGTTGAACTAGAGAGTCCAGTATAACCCACTATGGCCTGAAATACTGACAAGTACTGAAGACTATGAAAGCTCAACTTATATATAGCTTTATGTGCATAAACATGGTGTTCACATAAAAGGATGGTATAATACATAAAACGAATACAGACAGGTGAGCCTCTCTAAAAATATTATAGTAAAAATAATCTAGCACATACCAATGGATGTCAAGCGCCGCAGATGGAAAGAACAAAAAACAGACACACAGAAAACATAAAACACAATATTATCACATGTAATAAGAAAACACAAGTAACAAGGATAGAACTAGTCTTAAATCATCAAATTCAGTTTGGGTTAATTAGACAGCTGGCTGTCTCAGACCTCCTTAAAATTTTACGACCAAATCGCCTTCGTGCAGAAGCCCCCACATAATGGATAAGGCAAATTTTTCATATGGTTTTAAGAAAAAATCAATAAATGCATTGTTATTGTTAGACCATGTCTACACACTTTAAATTAGTTATGTAGCAACCTCTACGCTGCCTAATTTATAGGATTTGTCACTACAAGTTGAACAAAGCGTTTTTTACGTCTTACCTATAAACAAACAGCACCTGTAATATCTCGGTACCAAATATACGCGTCTCAAAATGGTAACAATTATGGCATTTTACAACAAAAGGGTGTTGGTGCAATAACATCTGCGATTGCATTCAATGGTTGTTGCCCAAAGAGTCTAGAATCTGTGCGAGCAGTACATGGCTAGGGCAGGTTTTTAACCTCTGGATTCAAACACTGAATGTTTCTTTTCACTGACAACTGCAGAGATCTTCATAATAGTGAACGTAGATTAAAGGGTTGTCTCACTACAATGATTGCTTTTTATATTAAAGATCTTGCAAAAACAAGTCACTTTGCAAGATGAGTTCCATTAAACATTATCCTGCCTAATCCTGCAGAATATCCTCTCTTATATGGCATGCATCATATCCTCAGGTCGCTATAGCTACAGAACAAGTTATCAATCTCAAGAGATATGCTCGTCAGCACAAGTTTGCTATTTGTCTCCAGACCTGCTTCTACTGCATCCTAGCAGTAAGACTTATATAACGACCCCCCAATACCCTGAATTCAAAATTAAACCAAGAACACAGGACTGAGGTAAGATGAATCCATGTAGTGAAACAACCCCTTTAAAGGTATGTTAGAAAGTACCATAACATTATTTATCATGTAAAAAAGTTTTTTGTACAATAAAACTGAAAAAGTTCTATAAACTGACTGCACAATCATTTTTCATCTCTTGATTCAATATTTTGAATTGGTGACCAATTTGTTTACAGCACAAGTCCTAGCAATGTCAACTGGCCCCAATGGAATAAAATTGTGAATCAATAGAGATCTTGAAATTAATTATTCAGTAAAATACTATAAGAAGCAAAGAAAACAAAACAATTCCAAAAAAGTAGAAGCAGCTTCTGTCCTAAACAACCACATACAGACGCCATTGTTCTAGTGGATTGTGATCATAACCAAAGAGTTAACTAGGAAAACATAAGTTTGCTAGGATTATACTATGCGACCTAATTGCGTTAGCACCCAAAAGGTGTCGTCTCAACTCAATAAAAAAAAAAAAAAAAAAAACAGAATACGGAGAGTATCAGAACTGATCACTATCAAATCATTCCTGTATTTCGCGCCGCTAATCTATCCAAGCCATGCCTAAGCTTTCCCAGTGCACTGATAACACAGATATGAAATACAATTATCTACTAAAAGTCTCCCTAGACCTCTCTCATTACCTCCACAGCTACATTATAATTCAATTTAGCATACACAATCCAGCAATTAATCTGGGCCCAGTAAAAGAACTTAAGGTTGCACAGTGACAGTAAGGATTATTCGGCAATCCAGAAGAGAACAAATGTTCTGAGTGTTAATGAAAACTACTTTTTTTTTTTTACTTAAAAATAAAAAAAAATACTACAGTAAATATATCTGCCTAGGTTTACCCCAAAATTCTTAAAGAGGTAATCCTATCTCTTAAATTTTTGGGTTCAGAAATGGGAACGTGCTAGCTACAGAAATCGGATGTGGGTGGTACAGCAATAGTTGCAGCATTTTGATTATAATGTAATGTTAATCCACGTAATGGTTGGATCCCTGTATTAGATCCGTAATTACATTAGACCAAAGAAAAATGCAATAAAACGGCAACCCAAAAACGAACTGCAAATGCGTATTTGTGATACGTTATATCAAAGTTTTTTCTTATCAAAACACCTACTATATTCACATTATATAACCACAGCGCATCCAAAAATAGTAGCCCAACCGTACCCAAAAGTATGTTGCGTTTTTGAACCGTTTTCAGGCTCCAAAAATTCACTACAGGTTTCTTAAAGTTGTGGATTTCACTAGCGTCAAAACTCAAAAGTGAATTTTACAGACAATATCTATTTAGACGTGATCCGAAAAACGCATCGTAAACGACGCAGGTAAACGCGTCAACGTCAATCACATCGTCGGAACGTGATGTGGTGTTATTCATTGCAACTAAAGTAAAAAGCAGATCAAAAACAATAACTGAAAACGCCGGTGAACAAGTCCCTTACAAGCGATTGTGGTTTCATCACCATTCGAGCATGTACCAACTCTTAAGACGCAATGATAGGAACCGGGAATATACCTTTAAAGATCAATTATCTAATGAGCCCATAAGGCTCTGACGGACCCCATGGGCATTATTGAGGTATGTCTGGGTTTCAGTCATTTCTCTAATGATCTCCTGACAGAGGTTTACAACCCAAGTGCTAAAATATATCATGTAGGGCATTTATCAAAGTAACTGTTTTAAGTAATTAGAAAAAAAATACAGCAATATGAAAAGTTAAATAGGAATAAAATACACTCCAATATAAAAGGAAAGTATGACTTTACCCTGTCACCTGGTTTCAGCCCCTGCTCATTTTTGGTCCCCAATTTGTTAAGAAGGGTGTAAGCCAGTCTCACACTTCTGGTCCACAATTTCCCTGAAATATATAAAAAAAAAAAAAAAAAAGTTACACTATACTTGCATCTCAAAATACATAGCATGCAACCTATAGACTAAACCAAATAATACATTAGTGTTCAATAAGCGTCCGTCCTGTACGGCATCATACAGACGAGGAATTTGATAATTTCCTAGGTCTAAGGCAGGGATGAATAAAATCAAAGAAAAGCTTATTCCCACACTATGAATATTTATGTAATAAAAGTTCTTAGTCTGTAAAAAGATGCGACAAGATACAGCTTACCTATCTACTATTTTATTGTATCTAGCAGAAACTGCAGTGACAATAGATGTTTTAGACACACTTCCTTTTTTAGTAGTCAGGTAGTTTTGTGCTGTAGCATATAGGGCCGTTCACACGTCATATTGACAGTGACGGATTATCAAGCCACGGTTATGCTGCTCGTACTGCTCTGCAATAATACTGCTGGAATACGTCCCCAGCCAGATTACGTAAACCACAAGTTCTCATAGAGAACTATGGATTCCATTTCTCTCCACACGCTCGGGCTAATCCGCCGGTTCATGGAGAAAGTGACATGGGATACACCCGTTGGATAATGAAAGTCTTATGGGGCCCAGGCGGGCCAGCGCCCCCTTGCCCCCAACCGCAGTACTCCAAGGCGTAATTGCGTGGCGTAAGATTACAGTCCCACAATTAAGGCATGAATAAGCCGATAGGACCGGGCCTTACCGCTGTGTGAGAATGCACCCATAGGGGAATGTTCACACGTCATAAATGCCACAGTATTTCGTTGCGCAACTCGCCGTGTAGCTCATTTATACGAGGCAAACTGCGCAAAAGCCATTACGGAAATCATAGCCTCTCAGAGAGCTATGGATTACGCGTCGTCTCCTCGCGTGTACAATATGATCGTATTGTACGTGCGGGAGGAGAAATGAGACGCTGCTGACAATGCATGTCAATGGGGGAGGCCCCTCCCTCACTCCACATGCTTTGGAATTGCACGCTGGTTCCAAAACACACGGCACATAGCGCGCGTACTATATGCGCTGCAATAAGCTGTGTAATCATACCCTTATTCTGAAGCCAAGGCAGCTTCACCTGCTACCAATGGCGCTATTTGGAAAGCCTGTGACTAAAGTTTCCACACAGCCATTGGATGAAATATGATTAGTGAAGCTTGATGCAATGGGAATTTTCAGTGCACATACAAAGAAATAAATGAGAAAAATGCTCTAATAGAGCCAGCAAATTCCTCAGATGCTTTTAAACAGAAAAACTTTAAGAAAGACATTTTTTCTAGGTCATCTTACCATATGTTAGGGTATAGACAGGTTTCCCAGTCACATCTAATGCAGTGAGACAAGAACACTTTGCTTGTGTTGTTCCCCAGCGCTGCAAAGCTGCTTCAACAGAAGGTGGCCAATTGCACACCACTCCTAACGGCTCGCCCTTCACAGGGGTCATCTGGCGACCTTCTGGTTTTGGTTGGTTAGGATCTGGCCTAGGAACTAAGTGAAACAAACATGTGAAATCTGTAGATAAGTAAACAGTAATATGTACTAGGTCATATAAAGTCTATAAAATCTCACTTTATTGTCCAAATAAAATACAATATTCAATTGTGTCTGACCTGTGGCATATTTGACAAGTCAACCTCGAATTCTGGCAGATGTGTCTGATTGCATCACTTTAGGTTCCCACTTTGCATCACAATATCCAACTATAACATCATGAACTATATGAATCCATCACAGACTACATGCACCAAATAAAGGGTTCTCTTGTCTCGTAAAACTAACTTTAAAAGGGCTCAGCTTTTGGAAAATAGAAAAAAGCTAGACTCAGCCTCACTTTCCACATCTACAATAAAGCGGCCCCTTGTTCGACACATTCAGCATTCACTTCCCGAAAGATACTCACACCGCATTCACTCACAATGAAGCGGGAGCATCCTTTTTGTGTCAGGACAAGACCACGGACCTGCATATCTTGAGGTGTTTCAAAGCAGCAGCTATGCTAACAGGGAGGTAAGTGTAGGTTTTTATTTTTTTTTTTTTCTTCCCCCGGGCCTGACCTCCATTTAAAGATAATTGTGTGACTACATGTCCATAAGTCTCTTATGACATCTGACGGATGGATGTTACCTTCTACAATCTCTTCAAAATCATCCACAAAGAATTCTTTTAACGGTGGTCTTTTTGGTCGCTTCAGTGTATTCAGTAGCTGTTGGATCTTTGTAGATACTCTGCTATTGACTGCAACACCTGTAATAGTATAACAATGTGTTAAAACATCTGCTTTGAACAGGAACAGAACACAATTAAGAGGCGAACTTGTAGCAGATCACACTCAGCTGCCATTTAGAAGGGTAACAAAACGTCTCCATTCACACTATACCAAAGAGTGGCAATCCACAACGCAAGCCACTAACCACACGGCTCCGGCTGTTCGTAAAACATTAAGGGTATGTTACACTACGGCATTTGGATATTAATCAGGGCCGAATATCACAACACATCCAAAAATGTAGCGGCGATCAGATCCAACACAGCTGCGTGTCTGGATGCGTGTTGGATGCACCCTATACTTTATCATAGGGCTCCTGCTGCTTCTTTCGGACCAGCCTATATTTAAAGGGAACCAGTCACATAGGTTGTGCCTCCCGTGCTGAGGACAGCCCAAAGCTAGTTGTCAGACCTGCTGTTTCCATCTCTGTGCTCCTTATTCTGTAAGATGCTGTAGTTATAGAGCATTTACCCCTTAAATCATATACATAGAGCAGGTGTTATCCCCGCCCACCAAAGGCCATATCCCCGCCCACTGACAGTTTCATCACCTGTTACACCTATTCAAAGTAACTAGAGTTTGTCAGTTGAGGATGGGCTTGGCTAGCCTCAGGTGTATGGTTGAAAAAAAAACTGACCACTACAGAAGGCACTCTTTCTTACGAATTACTCTTCCAGGCAGAAAACAGCAGATTTGAGCATTAAATATCACGAAAACATCAGCATTCTACAAGAATAAGGGACACAGCGCTGGAAACATCAGGTCTGCCACTAGCTTGTACTAGCCTCAGCAAGGGGTGGCGCTAAATCTAGTGACAGGCTCACTTAAAGAATTTTTACAAAAAACCACAAAAAGAAAAAAATGAACATCATATCTCACATTCTTCATAGAGGCATTACAGACATTCCATCCTAGAAATATGATGTTATTAAAACCGTGAACATCTGTATGAAAGTTCATATAAAATCGGCACACCAAAACTGACATGACAATTCTTGGAATGGGGGGGGGGGTGGGAGGGGTAGGGTGGGGGGGGAGTGAGGGTGGGGTGGATCAAAAGACGGATCCACAGACGCAATGTGCACAAGCATGACATCACTCATGTGAAACTCCGACACGTGTTTTAAATATTGCGAGCAAACTGAAAAGCACACTGCACATTGTTAGAAGCGTGTTTGGGTCTGTCTGGCTGGTCCTAAATAGTCTTATGATCACAATGACCCAACAAGCCGTGTGAATAACCCTAAAGAAACTACTCCCATCATACTAGACGCCCTTATTCATTCATCTGCCAGAGCAAAACATTTTGTAAGGGTATGTTCACAGGTTGGATTATTCCTAATGAAAAATTGAGGCGACTTCTGCAGTGGATTTTTACTTTACAAAGATGGTATTTGCTTCCGATTTAGAATCGGGTCGCCCCATTTTAATGCAGCTAACCCGCATCACTCCTGCTAGGGATGATCCACTCGAAAGATGGGACATATCAGTTTTTTGTTTTTTTTTTAAACGCCACAGATTTAAAAAGTGTGAACTACAGCACAACCTGGCCACTATACATATATCTGCGTCAAATTCCTCATGAAATTCCATCATGTGAACTTACCCTGAATGAGAACGTAAACTTATAGTTAAGAAGAATGCCAAAATTTGAAGAATGGGACAGTTTATAGAAAATATTTATGCTTTTGTCTATAAGAAAACAGATTAAAAAACTGCCAAAAAAAAAAAAAAAAAAGAGAAAGTGGTACAAGATAAGTAAGGGTATGTTCACACGATGTACTGCGGTACGCACCGAAGTACATCGTGTGTTTCGGGAGCTTGCGCTAATACGCGCGTGCACCACGCGCGGTGGTGGCTGGCACCCGCCGCCCCATAGATAATGCATTACTTGCTGCGTTATTCACCTGGAATAAAAAGACATGTCACTTATCTCCTCTGTTACAATACGTTGTATTGTAGCGAGCGGGAGCAGGAGGCGTAATCCATAGTTCTCAAAGATAACTATGGATTTATACAGTAATTTCGTCGCTCACTCGCCCGTAAAGAGCGTCAAATCACGGCAAATACGCCGTTGAACATATCCCTAAACAGTATTTACAACAAACTCCCTGAGATGACCAGATGACATTGCACGGTCTTTTACAAAAATCTTCTTAAAGCATTAGTTCTTTTAAAACTATTCACAGTATTTGAAAAGATATCAAACCGTTAATTTGCGCTCTCAGATGTCAAACATTTTGTGCAAGTTTTCCTTTAAAATCCCTAAAATTATTGCAGCCTTGGCAGTCAAAAATAAATGAACACAAAGCAGTAGTCTTACCATCTGCAGTGTCCATTAGACTGGACCTTCTTGCTGCTTTGTGCACCCCCTTTACCGACCGGGGGGGCAGGCGATATTTGCTGGGGTTTATAGAACAAGGATAGGGGAATGGAGGATGGGGTTTGGTTTGTGGTACTTTTGACTCGGAGGAGCTGACAGATCTTGAAATAGTAAAGGAAAAAACATTGAAAAAAAAAAACGGGGGAAAACCAGATTTATTAGCTGAAAACCTCTGGTCACATCCATTACTACATAAACAAAAGTATTTGGTGAGGCCTTCCTTGACTATCCTCTGCCAAACATCAGCTATGATTTGAAGTGTTTTCCGGAATGCTCTTTTAATTTGTTAGAGGGCTCACAACTCTAGTCAATTATTTACATGTCCTGCTGTGCAAAACCAGGCAAAGAGCCTTGTTTTCCACTCCTCCCTACCTCCTGCAAACCACCTGACGTTCACTGATCACATGGCCTCAATGAACACTCAGTGGGTGTCTTTCAAGCAAGGCTCAGCTCAGGAACACTCCCCTGTAGTGGGCGTGACTTGAGCAGAGAACCACCTGGCTGAAATCATTCTTTCCAGCCTATTATTTCAAATTAAATAGAAGTAATTACATTAGAGTAATTACAGGGGAGAGACTTCCTAGCAGTAATGGGAGCAGAGGATAGCAGTTCATAGTGGGGGAAGGGTGCTGCTGTCATGAAAATGATGATTGCAGCTCTGTACAGTTTACACAATTACTCATGAGTCCTAGCAATCATCATTATAATGGCAGCAAGTACAGAGCTGGGGGGGATTACACAACAATGTCAGTACAATGTCTAGTAGTAATAACTGTGGAGGGAAGTCCTAGATTGCAATGCAGTCTGGGACTTATAGGAAAGAGATGCCGGAGAACTACTGACAGTTCTTCAAACAGGAAGTTTTACAGCAAAAAGTGGATCTTATGATAGATGAATAAGGAAGCAAAATAAAATAAACACTCATGTAGTGGAATATCTCTACTTTTCAATATAAATGCTGTTTATAGTGATCTATAAAGGATAACCCCTTTAAACCTCCTCCTGGACTCCTCCTAATAGTGAAAATATTTATTAGGAACCTATAAGAAATTCCTCTTTACTGTTTTAGTCCTCGTTTTTTAACTTTCCTCTCTCTCCTTGTCTCAACCCTTATCTCTTTCAAGCACATCTATATCCAGTCACATATATTTAAAAACTTCCAAACCGGACTTGCACACATTAAGGTATTATATGCGTGACTTATTTCGCATTATCTCTATGTGTGGCTTGCTCTTGTTTATCTTTTCGAAATACATGAAAATGTCTTTGAGTTTTGTCACTCATCTGCTAGCCTTGTGCATCATTGCACTAAAATAGTTTTATTGCCACTGGCACTGTGCCATCCACAAAAGGATCCTATTACTCAAACTCTGTTGGTTCTGTACTGTTTGAATGTTATATCTACAGTTCTCCCACCTCTGCCGCTCCACAGATCCCCCACCTCTGCCACTCCAGAGTTCCCCAGTGATCCACACCTCTGGACTTTCAGGTTCTCGTTGCGAAACACAGGAGAGGCTCAAGCTCTTACTCTGATCTGAGTCAGGACAAGAACCCTGAAATTCAAGAGAAGCGGATCGCTGGGGTGCTCTGGAGGGAACATGTAGGCGAGTAGAATTTTTTTCACGCCCCCAAAAAGGTTTTATTTGCTGGGCAACCACTTGAATGACCAGCTACATCTTTCAGTTTTTGCCTCTCTGCATTTCAGCACTTTTTTTTTTTTTTTTATTTTAGGGACCCAGCGGCATGAGGTCTTGTTTTACGTGGGAGAAAATTTAATTTTTTTTTCTCTACATAGTTTGAAGATACATATAAGTTACTGTGTAATTTATTTAAAAAATGTTTACGTTGTGAAATTTAAAAAGTGTTATATCTACAGTTCCCCCACCGATGTTGCTCCAGTGGTTTTCAGCATTTTTTTTTTACTATTATTTTTTACACAATTCATGTTTTAAACTAAATAAAATATTAAATTACTCTACAGGTTATTATGGTCATGTGGATACCTTGTACGTCAAGGCTTTTTTACATAATATATGCACAACAAGTTTTTATTTGAAATATTTGTTATTTTTTGTTTTGTCTGAACACGCCTTTATGCTATTAACTTTTTTTTAATTCCCATAAGGCAAACTCTTTATACACCTATAATGTATTAGCATACTCCTGTGGGTGAATACATTATACCCTGTGTCAGTATGACAAGCTGCTGTTAGGGCAACACACAGTGTGCCCTAACATCAGCCTTACTGCATAGTCAGCTATGGGGTCTTTCTAGGTCCCCAGGGTTGACTGTAAAGGGTTTACCCAGGCTATGATCTTGCACTGGGAAACTAAGTGACTGAATGAGACAGAGGAGTCCCCTTTGATCATGCTATGTTTCGGACCACAGGAATCGAGCAGTTTTGTATAGTTCTGTTCCTAGTGAAGTTGTAGCACTGGGACCCGTAGACCCCCTGAAAGGCATTGCTAATAAAAGGGGACCTGCAATGTTTGCCTTTAAAAGATAAAAGGTGGTCGTGAACGATTTAAATTTTTTTCTTATTGCACTCATTTGATGGACACACAGTTGCTTGGTTCAGAATACCACAGTTTTGTAACAAGCACCTGTATCTACAATTGAAACCAGAAGTTTACATACACTATGTATACAGACACATATGCATGTTTTTCTCACTATATGACATGAAATCAGAATAAATACCAAAATTATTTATATTTGCCAAATGTCAGAATACTGAGAGAGAGAATTTTTAAGACATTTTTATTACTTTCTGCAAAGTGAAACGTTTACATACATTTTATTAGTATTTGGTAGCATTGCCCTTAAAGGTATCAGGTATCTGGAAATTGCACCCAAGGATGATCCAGACTTGTGAAAGTTCACAATTCTCTTCCTAATATCTTGGCTGATTTCTTTAGACTTTCCCATGATGTTACAGACAGAAGCAGTGTGTTTTCTGGTGTGCATTTAAAATACATCCACAGGTGTGTCTCTAGGATTACTATGCCTTTTTATTGGCACCATCTAAGTTAGTGTATGTAAATTTTTAACTTTGCAAAAAGTAATAAAAATGCCTTAAAAACCTCTCATTCTGGCATTTGGCAAATATAAATAATTGTGGTTCCTAATTGACCTAAAACGGGTAAGGTTTATTTTGATTTCATGTCAGATAGTGAGAAAAACATGCATATGTGTCATTTTATATAGTGTATGTAAACTTCTGGTTTCAGCTATACATTTTTTTTTCCTTCTAGTAAGCAATGAAGGCTGATAATGACAGCAAGCAGAGATCTTCTGGAAACTGTGCCAAATTATTGCAGAAAAGATATTGGAAAATCGGAGAACTTTTCATCGCATAATAAACACAGAATAATAATTGGAATAAAATTCCAATGCAACACAGGCAAAAACAACACATATCTTGCTACAACTATTAATAATTAAATATAATAATATTCTTCCCAGCACGTTAAATAATTCCAGAGTATTAATTATCATGCAATAGCTGAAGAGCTGCAGATGGGCAGCAACTCATATTTGGTACTATAAATGTGCTCTTCATTACATTGGTACTTGGTGACCAATATTTCTAGATGTAGTCAGATTATTTTTTCCCAGTGTGCTGGAATTGTAACTGTAAAATTATATTTCACATAAATATATGACGACTCTAGAGGAAATGCATAGGAAGCAGCAATGCAAATGTGAATAACAGATTTGTTTTCTGGTAGCCAGCCTGTTCTAGATATTTTACCTATGTGGGTATTGGAAAGAACATCGGCCAAGGATCCACTGGTACTCTTCACATCCCCGTGTGACAATGTAGATGATGCGGAGGAGGACGTAGAGGAGCCCTGAAGAGACTTGTTTATCCAGGAATCTGTATTCTGTAAGCTTTGATTGAGTACAGCAGAAAGGGCAGCCTGTCGTCTAAGAGAGCCTTCATCTTCAGAGGCTGATGAAGTATCTGTGAGGTAAAGGGAGATGAACTATTTGTTAATACAAAAGCTTATGGATGATGAATACCATGCGATGATGACCAAATGGATTTACAATTCAAAAAGAAATTAACTTGTCCATAGACACATTAACCTACTACAGCCTAACACTGCTATAGACATGGGATATCTGTTGCCAGAGTATTTCTACGGCCATGATGTTCACGGCCATCATTCTGATTATGAACGAGGAATCCGTCTTCCATCAGACTCTGGTAAAAACCCATTTAAGACCTTGCAGTCACTCCTCCTTTCAATGCTCATAGTCCACATGAGTGTGGCTGGGCCTATTACAGGTCAACATACTACGCCTTATTACAATGTAGTGCGTCACCAATTTTTTTTGTATTTTTAACTAATTCAAACAAGATACTATTTTACAAAATATAAAAATATTGAGACAAGATAAAACGTTAGCTGATATTCTGGATAGTGGTGTACTTATGGTCGCTAAACGTAGTAGGACTATAGCTAATTCCATTTCTCCAAGTAGGTTCTATGATCAACCAACTTCCAGTAACTGGTTAAAATCCACACCAGGCTTTTTTCAATGCAAAGGAACGAGATGTAACATGTGTCAATATGCAAAAAAACCTCAAACATTTACCAACACAAAAAATATTAAAACGTATAAATTTAAAATATTTTTAAACTTTGATTCAGATCATGTGGTGTACAATTCTAAATGTTATAAAAATTATATCGGAAGTACTGTGCGTAAACTCAACACCCGTATATCTGAACATATTATGCACATAAATAAAAAACATACTCACCATTCTGGTGTGACCAAGCACTTCATTGAACACCATGAAGGATCAGTAGAAGGTCTGCGTTTCTTTGCATTGGAAAAGGTAGAACCTCCGCTATCCGGAGGAGACTGGCAGCGCAAGGTACGCATGCGTGAAGCATTTTGGATTTATGAAATAGACACACGCATACCAGCCGGTCTGAACCTTAGGAACGATCTAGCTTACATCTATTAGGTCAGTGCGTATATCTCTAGTCTCCTAGTATGAGTATATAAATATGGTATTGGTAGATATATGTGTATTGTGTATATGTTTTTTAGCAACTTTTGAATGTATGCCTTGTACGTTGTTATGGGAAGTGACGTAATATCACATGGTATGTTTAACCATCTATTTAATATGGTCAGTAGTGGATTCCCATGTTACCGTGAACAAGGGAGCGATGTAGCTCCTGAAACGCGTAGGTCGTTTTTTTTTTATCCTTTTTGGGCCTTTTTCGGTGGATATAGCTGCACTCAATAAATTTTCAAGCATTTTTTCACTAAAGCTAGCGCTGGTTCCGTTACTTTTTGCTGCTGCATTTTCCTCTACTGGAGCCTTGGCCGGAGGCTAGGAACCTGTGCGCTCCATGCAAGTGATCCCACTCTGAAGTCCAGGTGCAACATTATTCAGCTGTTACCGGTGAGTGCATGTTTTCCTTACAAAAGACTTGTGATTTTTAAGATACTGATACACATTAGGGCCAGTTTACACGGCACAGGACGAATACCGGTCGGTTTATCCGGTTTTGGTGCCATGCACACGGCCGCGGGAAGACGGCTTTTCTTCGCGATTAGTGAAAACCGGACGAAGAATGAACCTGTAGAATGTTTTTCGGGCGGCCGGGGGTCTGAAAAACCGAGTCCCATGTAAAAGTTTGCAGACGGTTTGCAACACCACAAACCATCTGAAAAACCGGCCGCAAACCGGTGCTGTGGGGACATGGCCTTACTCACTTCTCAGCTCTTTTTATTTTCAGATTGTTGTCTGTATAGGATTATGAGGCAGCCATCTTGCCTGAGCTGCATTTAACAGCATTTAGAGAGATGCTTTACGGCATATACATGCGCATAGGAGCCGGAGTACAGGAGGTGGCCTATTCACCTCTATAGTAGAGTGTTTTCTAGACCTGCTCTGTGACATAGGAAGAAGTCAGTGTGTACAGAGGGGAGCAGTGACTATCTCTTATTGTAAATGTTGGATCCTTTCTTGTCTACACATTGGTGTCACCTTTCAGTGCAATTCTGCCTGTGCTGATAATGAAGAGACTGCTGAGTTCTCTCCACAGAACAGGAAATGTCAGACTTTTATTATTATTAGTGGTCAAAGTGCAAACTGAAAGTTTTCAGGATGTATTTATTTTTATTTTATTAGATATTGATAGTGATATGGGAAATAAAAAAAAAACATAATAACAATGTAAAAAATCATGTGTTAAATAATAGGTCATTTTCAGATGACGCACTTCCTTTATCCTGAATGAACGGAGCTGCAGTAAGACACAGCCACAAGTGTAGGAAAGTCTTAAGTCTTTAAAAAACTAAAAGGGACTAATCACAAGTTTGAGATCATAACAAAAGACATAAAACAAATGTACACCAGCACTATAAACAGGATGCAAAAAATGATTTAAAAAACAGTGGACGGTCAGTTTGTAATACAATGAATGCATTAAAGGGGTTGTCTCATGTTATTGTTTCATACAGCAAAGCAGCATTCTTTCATTCATGCATCCTTTGTCACTTCCTGGTCAAGCTGTGGGTAATTAGCATATGAGCTTCGTGTATTCAGACTTTTGCTAATTAGTCTAGATTAGATAAACAATCTCCTGCTACCAGGTCCAGAGAAGCTTCAGAGCTAAAGTAATCTGTAGTAATTAGTGTCTTTTGTATGAAAGATCAGATGACACACAAGCTCCCAGGCTGCCTGCAGTTCCGACCTGTGTGATGACATCACTCCCTGCTCTCAGATAAGACAAACAGCAGGAGAGAACAAGCAAACAGGTGGTTAACTGGAGAAACCTGAAAGCCCTCAGACAGTGGTAAAATCATCTGTAGCTCTTCAACAACAAAAAAATGAACAAAGCAATATATTTGGAAAACATCTTCGTTTAGTGTTCCCTACATATTGAAAAGTAATATTTGTAGTGAGACAACCCCTTTAAATATTTACATCCCATTGAACCCCTTTATGTGTTTTCATCAAATAACATTTTTATTTATTAAAAAAAATCTTCAGCAAAAATATATTGGGTCAAGGTAAATATTCCCCTTTTCTAAACCCTTGTTTCAGAGGTTCACAGTATTTCCAATTTTTTTTTTTTTTTATCAAGTGTACTATAAGGTTAGGTTCACATTTGGGTTGGAGGTTCTTTTCGGCCTGTTTATTAATCTACAACATGAGCACTAGCCAACGTAGTCTGGTTTCTGTCATGGCATCCATCATTTTAACTTCAAAAATAGTGCTACGTAGTGCATCATTTCTTCTGTGATTTTTTGATGGATTCTGTGACTAAAGCTCTGAACAGAACCTCCGATGCAGAAGTGATCCCAGCCTCACTTTAGGCAAAAATATTTGAGAATGTAATACCTGGAGGAGTGCATGCATCTGCAGGAGACTGCACAAATGTTGACCTCCTTTTGGTTGGCATCGGCAAAGCCATCTTCTGTTCTTTATGTTTTGCCAGCGCAGCTTGGACTGCTTCTGTGTGGATATCTAAAAGGTAAAATGTCTGTGAATATAGGCCATGTATGTTTGCCTTTAAATGTAGAAGGTAAAATAGCAGCACAAGTCACACCTGCTTACAGACATTCATATTTACATGGGAACAGACAGCAGACTGAAAACAGTGCAGATTCAAATTTTTTGTGAAATGAAAATTTAAAAAAGAAAAAAGTTAATGGATTTTATGCTAAATTATGTAACTGGAGAGGGCCTGTATGGATGTATTTTTGGAACCGCTACCGGGAAAGCAATATTACATAATGGAAGAATCACAAAACCAGCACTAAATAATACATGAACAGAAAGCCTTGATAAAGAAATGGAAGTCACACAGTCAAAAAAGTCAAAACAAAAAATGTAGGCCAAAGACCACTCAAGGATGGTGTCTAAACACTGTCCTGCGGTGGTAGGGTAACTGACTGCAAACCTTAGTTTCTGGCAGGGCTGTGGAATCGGAGTCCATTTTGGTGGAGTCTGAGTCGTTATAAAATGGACCGACTGCAAAAATATATAATACATCTGCTACCGTTCGCTTAATGCAGGATGTGCTGAATATTTTTTCATAAGAATCTGGGAAAATTATGAAATGTCCTATAAATTTATGTTCTATTGCTGAACTAAGGAACTAGGCTTTCAGTTGAGATGAATGTGTGCTGCGCTTCATGTACAAGCTCAATAGTGTAACTTCTCTACTATAGATCAGAGGAAGTAGGCACTGGGAGTCAGAGTCGTGGAGTCGGTGGCTATTTTGCAGGAGTCGGAGTTGTCATAAAATGGAGCGACTCCGACTCCCAAAATATAAAATAAGTTGTTCCAGTTAGTTTGATGCAAAGAGCAAGAGGCACTGGGTCCGGCCAGTGCTCCTGCTCCCATATCTTCAGCCATCACATGAGGAGTGTAATTGATGACATGGAGCAGGCAAAGCGCTGCCCCAGGGGAAACAGATTTCAGCAACATTTTTCACCAGCTTTCAAAGTAGTAGAAGAATTCAACCATTCAGCAAAACTGACTGTGGCTGAGACAATTCCTTTATACCCTGACATTGTTAGAGATGTTACCTCTGTGGTCACCGCATTGCCCCCATCCCAAGTTAGTGTAGAGAGGCCGTTCTCTAGCCTGGTAATAATGAGATCAGATGTGAGGCCATGTATGCAGGATCTGATGGAGGCAATATGATTTCTCAGAACAAATTCAGAGACGCCACAAATGTTCCTGCAGTGTTTTACATATTTACAATTTTATTTCTGTTCTAAAGTCATATCCAATAAATATATTTTACACTGACAAGCAAAATGGCAACAATGTTTTGAACTTGTGACTTTCAGGCTCCATATCGCTCCATCCACTACAGCTTTGTACATAAGGCTACTGTAATGTTATATACAGTCATCTAACCTATCTTATACATAAATTAGCATCTGTTTATTTCTGCAGATTCTTTTCTGTAACTGCATTGTTACTGTTTTGCTCCTAATAATCAAAATGTAATTTTTATTATTTTGTTAGTATTTGGGAAATCCACCTTTGGTTTTCAATACTGCCTGAATCCTTCTGGGCTCTGGATCAGATTCAAGCATATATTGACTAAAATCTGATCCCAGGTCTCTTCTCCACATTCCCAATCTTGGACTTGTCTACAAATACAACTTTTTCTTCAAATCTACCAACAAGTGTTCGAAAGATCAAAACATTGTTACCCTTTTGCTTGTAAGTGTCTGTTCTACATAAATAGCTTGATTATTGTATCATAAGGTGATAAACAGCCTGATGTTACCACTTTACTACAGTAAAGTTATCACTTAAACATGCGTCATGTATGAGGAAGTCAGGAGTTGGAGGTTTGGGAAATTGAGGAGTCGGAGTCAGTGTCGGGGCATTGACTAGCCGACTCCACAAACCTGCTGGGAAGGAACGGCTACACTCATCTCAGAACCAGGGCTATGGAGTCAGAGTCGTTATCAATTTTGGTGTAGTTGGAGTTAGGGAAATTGATGAGTCAGAGTCGGAGGTTTGGCTTACCGACTCCACAGCCCTGGTGTTTGATGTCTGAGGACAGTTTGAAACAGGTCTCTATGAAAAATGGGACTAGTGTTTGCCCCTTTTAGTCTACTCTTCAGGGAAAGAAAAGAGACCAATGGTCCCATCACCATTTTGTGGTACCAATAAAGTGGAGTCAAATATCAACTAACCCAAGGATGAAGAAGAGGACATTTCCGACCCATGTAATGACTCACTCAGGCTACAAATCATTAAAATTTGGAGCAGATCCTGTCCTCTGTACAATGAATAGACGGGACCTTCTTACCTGAGCGATACCGTTCATCTCGAGCACCTCCAGATCTGGCTCTATGGTATTTGGAGGATGATTGTACAGGACCTGCAGGTGATCCACTTGTTTGGTTCCGATGGTCTTTCTGTAGGGCTGGATCGACAGCTGTAATGGTGAAAAACATTTTTACTAATTTATTAGTAATAGGAACCATGAACAGAGCCACTGATTTTCTCTCAATTTATTGAGGGGAAAAGAACAAAATATCTAGAAAAAAAAATGACTGGAAAATGCTTTGTCAAGAAATAATTTCATCCACTCACTATTACTAGAAGCTAGTGGGCACTCTCGCGACATAATATTAAAGTGCGATTGAATTCACTACATACATTATAAAAACAGCATTCTGCATTACAGAAAATGGGGCTGTAGGAAATTCATTCAGAAAAGTTCAATGCCCCCATTTAATTCTACAGAGATGGAAAATATGTGCTCATCCTGCTCTCTGGCAGAGAATGGGGACCCCAATTCCATCGCCGGCCTTTTTTTTTTTTTTTTTTTTTTGAAGGACAGAATTATATAGTCTACTTTGGTTTTGTCTCTTCCCTATTAACACTACAGTGTATGTACGGTATAACATATGCAAATCCAACCCTTTTCCATTTTTATCTGTTAAGTCTGTCAATATTGTTGAACATTTTTTAAAAAAGCAAAAAAGACTAAATGTTCTTTCACACTACCGTCCGAGGCTCCATTCAAAGCCTATTTTAGTAGTTCGATCAGATTTATTACGTTTGCTGTGCTATTCTTCCCATTAAAACATCAGACACTGCAATGAAACCCTAAAAAAAAATAGTATTGGTCAATGAGGGCCAATGAAACTTATAATATAAGGGCTCCAGGAGATAGTTGGTTGTCGGTTTTTAGACTGTTTCTAAATCTGCAAACCGTGAGAAAAACCCCGCCGTGTAGACAGGCCCTAAAGTTCTGAAGTGAAGGGTCCAACAGGGAAGTCTGGCACTGTCACATGACCACCCGCACGACAGTCTTACCACGACCACACAGAGTTGGACAGCAGCTGCATACTCAGTGCAGCTGCTGGTACAGGGAGAAGGCAGGAGGGATCGTTTCCCTCTTACCTTCTCCCTTTGTATGTACCACGCTATGGCGTCGCAGGGGGCGTGACGCACCGCTTTCCTCACGCCCCCTGCAACGCTTGGTCTCCTCAGTCGGCAGCCTCTGCCAGCCCAGGAGATCCCTTGGAGCTGCGTGACCGCATAAGCGGCGTGATGACGTTACACCGTACACCAGCTCCCGGACCTGCCCGCGCTGCATGGACCATGAGGAGGCGAGTACCTTTTTTTTTTTAAATATTATATTCAGTAGCTGCAGGGGGAATCTACCTGGCTATAGAGGGGCTATGTGGGCCATCTCCCTGGCTACAGGGGGCCTATGTGGGGCCATCTCCCTGGCTACAGGGGGGCATGTCCCTGGCTACAGGGGGGACTATGTGGGGCATATTACCTGGCTGCCGGAGGCATATTACTACCTGGCTACAGGGGGCAAAATTACTACCTGGCTGCAGGGGGCAAACTTACTACCTGGCTACAGGGGGCAAAATTACTACCTGGCTACAGGGGGCAAAATTACTACCTGGCTACAGGGGGCAAAATTACTAACTTTAAGGTACGCCGTGAGGCTGAGGTGGCCCCCGGTGAAAACGAGTTTGACACCCCTGGGCTAGAGCATGAAAACGAAAGAAGACCTGGGGAGTGGGCTGGCCGGCGCATCGCTAGAACGAACGTCAGTCTAGGGATGAGTAGATTGATTTTCTTTGGGGCTCGGCAGCATACTTTCACTAACAAAAGGGAAGGTGGACAACTGGGAGGCTCAACACTGGAACCTGATTGGTTTTTAAGGGGAAGAGGAACACCCCTGAGGAGCCAGATACTCTGATATAAAATGACTAGGAGAACTTAAAAAGTAGTATCTGTCAGTATTAAAGCATGTAGCCACCAGGGTCACTGTCCCCACAACACACAGCAAGATACAACTACAATACTACTGACTGCCCTTCTAAATCTTCACATTCTGACCTCACATTTATCATACGTGTTCCTGCACGCACATGAGACAAGCTCTTTAATTAATCAGTACTTTATTAATGAGCCTTAGGCTCTCGTTAATTATAGATGAGCACTGGAAATAGCTTCACATCTCTAGTTACATAGATGTATGGTACTGCAAAGATGGAGAAACGACAAGGCCATGCGGTCTCTCTTACAAACCTTTACACTAAAGTAATAGAGCTAATTGTATCAGGGATCTTTATCACTTCTTAATAGCATGTGATACTCTATAATGAGAGCTGTCATACAAACACAGAAATGGTTATAAAGGACGGCTAACGTCTGATCTGCAAAGCTGCTGTTAGGGCAGCACACAGGCTACTGCACAGAGAGACCTAGGTCAATTTTAAGCTTACCTACATTAGGGCTGCGAAAATCCAACGTCGTTCCCGTGAAATATTGAACATGTTCTATAGTCTGTCGGACATTTTTAGTTTTTGGTTTCCCTCACTAAAAAATCCACGCTGTGTCGACTACAACACCAATTTTCTATTGAGGGCTACACAATTTCTATCTGAAAACCATCTGTAAGTTGTCAACCATCCCCAAAGACAAATAAAAAAAATCCATACAGTATTTCCCACTGCACGGATTTTCCACCGGATGTTTTTTTCCGACCGGTTTTCAGGCAGAACACTTCAATGTGAAGGAGAACGGCTGAATCCACAAACCGCAGGCAAAAGCCGTCCTCTTATGTGCAAGAAAACGACTAAATACTGGTCGGATAATCTGAACGATATTTTGTCATTGCCATGTGAACCCTTAAGCCTCGGTCACACGACGTGTTTGGCTGCGGGTTCGGCTGCGGCTTTCGCCGCAGTTCCCGCACCAGACCTCGTCTTAGCCTCGCCGCAAACTCGCGTCCCCCGACGCGGGTTTGCGGAGCGGGCACTGGGCGTGGCTAAAGTGGGCCGGTGTTTGGGGCGCGGCTTGCGGCGAGGGTTTGCCCACATGCAAATTAGTAGGCAGGGGGCAAACCGGCGCCACCAGCCGCCGTGCTGAGGACTCCCTGTCAAGAATTGATAGGAGAGTTCTCAAACACGTGCGGCAAGGCTGCGGCCGAACCCGCGGCGTGTGAATATTAACGCGGTTTCCAATAGGAAACCATTTTAATAGACTAAGCGCGATTTGGATGCGGTTTTGGCCGCAGAAACCGCGTCGGAGCCCGGTCATAACTGCGGCCAAATCCGTCGTGTGAACGAGGCCTTACTCTTTTGAATTGTTGGATTGGACTTTATTGATCTTTTTTCAACACATCCCACAGATATTCAATAAGATTAAGATCTGGTGAATTTGGAGATACAGTTAATACTTTGAACTCTTCAAAAATTGTTCAGGAATGGCTTGAGGAACAACAGTGTTGCAGAATACATTATCCTGCTAAAAAACATCACTGCCATTAGTGAATAAAACGGCCATGCTGCCTCTGCCACTTTCCTTCTTCCAACTGCATATCATGGGGCAATGTCTTCCCCACATAAGAGATGCACACATACCCAGTCAACTGCAAAAAATGCAATTTATAAGACCAAGCACTGGACAGGAGCATAGCAAGCTACAACACACTGGGGGTTGATCATGAAGCCACTGTTTGTGACCTGGTCCAAGGGTGCACTCAGTGGCTTACCTCTGCCCCTGTAAGTCACACTGTTGTGGATGGGAATAAAGGTTATATATATGTGTGATCCTTTGTGTCTCCATTTTAATGTATTATACATTATATATACATATAGCAGGCACATACCTATGTAATACAGCATGTAAAAGCTGTCTGTATATCTCTTGTCACTAATGTGTTAACAAAATGGCTGCCTGTAGTAGTTTGTAAGAGACATTCACCGTGAATCCAAGATGGCACCTCTTCTGAAGTTACACCCTGTGTCCAAACATTCCCGAGCTGTGAGGAGGGGTCTGTAGATAAGGACGTGCCAATAGACCCTCACAGTCAGGTACATGTGATGCTTCTTATCTACTAATTTGCAAAATTATAAAAAAAAATCTCCCATTTTGTGAATAAAGACAGAAAGCACTTTCATAACAACAGGGCATGTTGTGATGTTCTTTCTCGGTGCACCCTTTGTTATTTTCAAGCTAATTTGGACCCCCCACAAGGACAGGATAGCCCCTTTGAGGCTACTTCCATTTCAACACCACCAAGCTTTCCTAGGAGCCAATGTCTGGGTACCGGAGACCTCTTTAGCGTACCTGCCCTATCGCACTTTGCCAGTTGTGCTTTCTTGAGCTTTATTGTGTCCATGTTTTGTATTGTCTAATTGCGGGTTTTGACCCTCGGCTTGTCTACTGACCTCTCCGTCTGCCCTCAAGCTGATTACTGACTTTGCTAGAACGCTGCCTGACCATTTGCCTGTACCTGGACTACGGCTTCTGTACCTCGTCTGCACATCAGTTTTCACCGCGAGAAACCACAACGGGAGTAGCAACAGGAAGTTTCCCGCAGTCCTAACCCCATTGCAGGAATTGAGAGTGAGGACCAGAGAAATCCTTAGACTCCGCTTCCCAGCGTGGTTGTATGCCATCCCTCGCAGTTGGCCCATTGGATTCACCGTCTGTTGAGACAGTGTTCTTTAATAGCCAGAAAATGCTGTGCTACAGTAACACTTCTGTGTGATCGGACCAGATAGGTTAGCCTTCATTCCACAAGTGCATCAAAGGGCCCCGGGCACCCTGTTGTTGATAGAAATTTCAATGGAAGTAGAACAGCAGCAGCACACCAATTTTTGTAAAGTGAACCAACATAATGTTTTATTTATTGATGCAAAAAGGTGAGCTCGACTTGTATGTAAATTCCAGTGGACATAGGGAAAAGCAACACTATATAAGCTTAGTGATGTTTCGGTCATCAGACCTTACTCGCACATATGTCACATTGGTGTCAGTGGGGAAAATCTGGAATGCAGCCGTAGCCGCAGCATGTCAGGAGCTCCTATTCTACTTCCATTGAATTACCACACAACAAGCGCCCTCTACCAGAGCATTCCTATACAGCAGTGTTTCTCAACTCCAGTCCTCAAGACCCACCAACAGGTCATGTTTTCAGGATTCCTAGAATATTGACAGGTTGATATAATTATTGTCAGTGCATTCTATGGGATATCATGAAAACATGACCTGGTGGTGGGTCTTGAGGACTAAAGTTGAGAAACACTGCTATACAGAGTGCCATATAACCATTCAAATTCTGTTGATACAAAGTTTGTCGCTTCTTCGACCACTTTCGGTAGCAACATCTCAAAAGATCTGCTATTTGTAGACCTGATCCAGTCACCTTTCCATCACAATTTGGCCAATCTCAAATTTGCTTGTCCCCATGGCAGGTTTTTCAGCTGGTTCTCTGTTTTGAAAGCCGTCTGCAAACCGGCTGACAAACTTTTACACGGACCTCTATGGAAAATCCGTGCCGCGGTCCCCACTGCACAGATTTTCCGCCGGACGGTTTTATAGACCACAGGTGGGCTGAAAAAGATTGAATATGTTCTTTTTTCCACCGGTTTTCGGGCGGAACATGAACATGTCAATTCGAAAGGGGAAGGGCTTTTCTCCACAAACCACACAGAAAAGCCGCCCCCCGAGGCCTAGTACATGGCCCCAAAACAGAGCAAATACCGGTCAGATAAACCAACCGGTATTTGCTCTGTGTCGTGAGGACATGCCTTAAAGGAGTTGTCTCACTACAAGGATTGCTTTTTCTGTTAAAGATCAAAAACAAGTCACTTTGCAATATATGTCCATTAACCGTGTCCTACCAGTATTCTGAGATATCCCCTCTTGTATGGGCTGCATCAGCTCCTCAGATTGCTATAACTACAGACCTGTTTGATCTCTCCTGATAGGCTGCCAGCACTGGTTGCTATAGTTACAGACCTGGCTTCTACTGTAGCCTAGTAGAAGCCAGTAAACACAACCCTGAATTCAAAGTGAAACCAAGAAAACAAGAATGAAGTGAGATGAATCAATGTAGTGAGACAACCCCTTTAAGGGTGCTTTCACACGGAGCGTTTTTGGTGTCGAAAGGTGCAGCAGTTAATCCTGTACATTTCTGCACAAAAACGCATCAAAAAAGAAGCATCAAAAAAAAAGTTTCATGTGAAAGCACCCTAATAGATTGTTCACTTGGTGCCTAATATCTCCCACTCCTCGACAGGTGTCATTGTAATGAGACAATCAAGGTTATTCACGTCACCTATGTTACGGCTGAGTACAGTAGGTCTAGGCTCTATGAATATTCTGTTTGCCAATAATGCTTTATATATCTATGAGAATAGTCTATATTGCCAAAAAGGTTTCCAAATATGAAGACCCTTGTTTTTCGTCAGAGCTGACATCTCCAGACTCCAGCAGATGCTAACCAGAAAGATCAAACAAATCAGTGTAACTCCAGTTTATATAAACTACTCTCACACATGAGCTGGTCTAATTCAGGCAATAAACTGGCTGGAAAAATTTAGTCCAATTAAGAAGTTGATTTTAATAGAAACTAATATAATGTAACCTAATTACACACAGCGGAGACTGACCTCTTTCTTGCTTGTGTTTCACCTCCCGGCTCATCATTCTACGCACAATTCTCCATTACAGTCATTTAAAGCCGCTTGTTTGAGGAAGTTCTTAAATGCAACTTAACACGGCGCATGAACTTCCTTCCGCTGCACTGTGTTTATCAACATCCAGCAGCTACTCTATCCTTCAAAAGATGTGTTAACCCTGCAATACACCTCTCTGGTTACACGCCTCATCTCATTTACTCAATGAGCACGGTGTATAACACCTACAAAAACACACAACATATCAGTCATAAAAAGCAGATAGTAACAGTACATAAAGTCACATTTCAAAGCAAACACTGATGTTCAGACATAAAGGAAACTAACAAACACAAATATGCCATAGTCATCACTAAATATGGAAGAAGTATCATGAAAAAAGCATATTAAAATATAAATAAAACACAAATGATAAAATACACATTGCATATAGTAGCCCCCATAAAGAAAGTATGCACATGTATGTATAATAAAGTGTGTAACGCACATAATCCACATAAGGTGCTCAAAATTGCTCACATAAACATTTACTGTATATACTCAAGTATAAGCCAACCCGAGTACAAGCTGAGGCACCTACTTTTGCCACAAAAAACTGGGAAGACTTATTGACTCTAGTATAAGCCTAGGGTGGAAAATGCAGCGGCTACTGATACATTTCAAAAATAAAAATGTCCCCCATAGGAAGGAATAGGCAGTTTAATGTCCACCATATTCAGGTATGGGCAGTTTAATGTCCCCCATAGGCAGGTATAGGCAGTTTAATGTTCCCCATAGGCAGGTATAGGCAGTTTAATGTCCCCCATAGGCAGGTATAGGCAGTTTAATGTCCCCCATAGGCAAGTATAGGCAATTTAATGTCCCCCATAGTTAGGTATAGGCAGTTTAATGTCCCCCATAGGCAGGTATAGGCAAGTACATGTCCCCCATAGGCAGGTATAGGCAAGTATATGTCCCCCATAGGCAGGTATAAGTCTCTTCATAGGCAGGTTATAGGGTATTATAGGCAGGTCACAGGCAGTTATTTGTCCCCTCATAGGCAGATATATGTTCCCCCATAGGCAGTTTATAGGCAGGGCTTGTTTAAAAAAAAAAAAAAATACAAGTACTTACCTCACTCCCCCGCTGCTCCGACTCCCAGGTGCTCCGTCTTCTGGCACAGGCGGCGTGAGGTCATCAGGCCGCGCAGGCAGCGTGATGACATTGCACATTGCCTGTGCCGGAGACTCCGGAAGGTCGCAAGTCTGCTTGCGGCCTTCCAGAGTTCTATTGCGGAGCAGGGAGCGCTTGCTCCCAGGAGTCGCATACAGCCGAAGCGATCCCCACCGGTGCCCGGGCCATGGCAGCACCCAGATGCTGACGGGTGACAGGAGAGTAAGCTGTATGCGCTCCCGGAAGTCGCATATAGCTGCAAAGATCTCTGACAGCGCACAGCCACAGCAGAGCCCGGACGCTGTTGCCTTACTCAGTCTTCAGCTGTATGCGACTCCCAGAGGAGTTGCGTACAGGTGAAGTATCCCTGCCGGCGCCCAGGCTATTGCAGCACCCGAGTGCCGACAGTGACTCGAGTATAAGCCGTTTTTTCAGCTCATTTTTGGGCTGAAACACTCGGCTTATACTCTCAAATCTCATATGCAGGCATTCCCTGGGTTGTGAACAAGGTACGATCTGTAGGTTTGTTCTTAAGCAGAACAGGTACTTTTTTTAATGCAACTTCAACCCAAAATTTTTTTCTAGTTCTGAATCGTGAGTTAACACCCGTTTCACAATCTTTTTGCTGTCTGTGACCCTGTTAATGTGTTTAACGTGTTTGGTGTGATATGCTGGCACTTGTAGTTCCACAGCAGCTGCTATGAAACTACAAGTTCCACTATGTCACAACACAAAATAAACACATGTAGTAACCGCATAGATGCAGATTAGCACACGTGTTTAATATTTGTGGAGTGCTATGCTGGCATTTGTATCTCCACAACTGCTGTGGAATGACAAGTACCAGCATGCCACACCATACATGTTAAACAAGTGTACTAATCTGCACCTATGCGATTAGTACGTGTTTAGTGTTTATTGTGTGGTGTGAAATAATGGAACTTGTAGTTTCATAGCAGTGGCTGTGGAACAACAAGTGCCAGCATGCCACACCATATATGTTAAACATGTACTAATCTACATCTATACGATTACTACGTGTTTAGTGTTTATTGTGTGGTGTCAAATAGCAGTGGCTTTGGAACAACAAGTGCCAGCATGCCACACCATACATGTTAAACATACTAATCTGCAGCCATATGATTAGTATATATGTTTAACATGTGAGGGGTTGAAAAAACCGTGCGCTGACACTGCCCGCCAGGGGGTGACTGCATGCAAGACGGCTCAAAAACTTTGATGTACCAATGGGGTGACGTCACGCCCTTAAGTCTCTGTTTACATCTAGGAGACCGTCGCAAGTCGAAGACTGCCTGCGCATAGGACATACAAGCACATAATAACAACAAAATATAGACCATAACAGGTACACCCCAATGCACATTTGGGCCAATGCTTAATCAGGGCTAATCATTTAGTCATTCCTCAAGGCAGAGCATTGGTCAAAACATGTGTTCGGGTGTGTGTATTATGTCTGTATCCATTGTTGCTACTATATGTTTATAAGTCCTATGTATAAGAGATTTCATTATTTTTGCTTATGTAGGCAGTTCTGAGCACCTTATGTGGGTTTACATTATGCTTGACCATTCCTTATTGGGCACTTTGTGATATTTCAATATGCTTTATACAAAAGGTACTGCTATGTGTAATATGCATTTTATCATTTATGTTTTACTTGTATTTTAATGTGATTTATTTTACTTATATAACGTGTGTTTATGTAGGTGTATATCATTGTTATTTTAGATGTAGTTTTTATAGACCACATTTCATTTCGTAGACAGGCGTGTTGTCATTTACCATGGTCTACCATGCTTTTGTGTCTGGCACATAAAGTGTGAAAGTTTGGGAAACACGGTCCAATTCAGACTACAACTTGCCCCATAAATTCCTAAGGCTTTGTCAGGGCTTCATCACAGTATCTATTTAGATAACTAAGTTATCCCAACAGGGACCACGGACAGAGTCCAAAAGCATGATGTGAATGGGGCCGTGGACACATTTAATGATATAGTGAGTTAATATGAGACCGTTCTTCACGGAAGATTATCTTCCAGCAGAAGTTCTAAGAGCATCAATGAGATGTCCTCAATAGTCAATAGTCTTATAAGTAAAGAAACCACTTGGAAGTAGTATCCGAAATTAGCAAATAACTCCACCCTCCCCACCACCACTCCAATAAAACCCATTACCCATAGTATCTTCTAGTGCACTTGTGTCAAACTGCCGGCCCTCCAGCTGTTGGGAAACTACAACTCCCATCATGCCCACTGTTATAGATTAAACAAATGCATGATGGGAGTTGTAGTTTCCCAACAGCTGGAGGGCCGGCAGTTTGACACCTGTGTTCTAGGGACTCTCATCTGGTTACCAATTAACTAATTAATTCCATTAAGTTGGCCATACACATTTAATAGCTATGGGCAAAAGGCAGATTTGGATAACCGTTTCCAAACCCCCCTCCAAACACATAAGGAGTTACGATATGTTCACATGACAAACCATTTCATCTGAAAAATACACCAGAGAATATGTGGCAGAAATCTGAGAAATTTCACTTTGTACTCTGAACACTTCAAAACAGCTTATCCCCGTCTTGCTTACATGATGCATCTTTTACGTGTCTTTTTTTTAAGCAAAAACCAGCTAAACAGTATCCTTTTGATGTTTTGCCAAATGAATAATGCAGCAAATGCTCTTAACCTATCATTATGTATTAGTTCAGTCCTGCTTTTTCTCCATGTAAACTTCTGGTAAACCAAGATCTTAAAGGGAACCTCAGGATATGATCGAAATCCTGCTCCAAACCGTTATATTAAAGAGCTCAGCTTCTCTCCTGAGTAAAAAGTAGAGAAAAAGCCAAAAGAGAAAGTACTGCTGATCCCACCCACATGTAGTGATTGACATTGTGCTCTGCACACACACTGAGATAGGGAAAGCTGTCAATCACTGTATGGGCATGCTCACATGGCATAACTGCGGGTCATACTTCAGGGCATAATTGCTCTGCAATACGCCCGAAGTATGGCTCACAATTACGGTAAAATCATATAAACCCATATATTACAGAGCTCAGCTTCTCTCACTCCCACATACTGCTCTCAGATAGGGGAGCCTCAACCACCTGACAGGTTCACTTTGAAGGTGCGTTTACACGGTAAAGACCAAATACCAGTTGGAAATGCCGACCGGCATCTGGTCTGTTTTTGGCACTCAAGAGGACGGCTGTTCTCTGCAGTTTGCAGATTCAAGCCTTTCCCCCTTTGCACCCACATGTTTATGTTCCACCCAAAAACCAGGCAGAAGAATGAAATCTTCTAAGTTTTTCGGACACCGGCGGTGTCAAAAACCATCCGGCAGAAAATCCGTGCTGTGGGGACTGCTGCTCGGATCTTTCATTAAAGTCTATGGAGAGCATCGCTTGTCTGTCTTCAGACGGTTTGCAAACCATCTGAGAAACGATCAAATAACCTGGGGGGGATATTGCCTAGAAGATGAGGAATGCTTAAAGGGGTTGTCTCATCCTAAAGTTTCATAGGATGCATGAATGAAATAATGCTGCTTTGCTCTGTCACTTCCTGGTCAAGCGGTCTGTAATAAGCATCTGAGCTCTGTGTATGTAGATAAATATCATGCTGTCAGGACCAGGGAAGCTTCTGAGTTAAAGTAAACAGTAGTAATTACTGGCTTTTGTATGAAAGATCAGATAAACAAGCTCTCGTTGTCCGGAGTTTTGTGCCGTGCAACCTGTGTGATGACGTCACTCCCTGCTATCAGGTAGAACAAACAGCAGAGGGGGAGAAGTACACAGGTCGGTCACTTGGGGAACCAGAGAGAGCACAGAAGGTGATAAAATCACTTGTAGCTCCTTAACAAAAAAATTAACAACGCAATATATTTGGAAAACGTCTTAATTTAGTGTTCCCAACATGTTGAAAGCTATTCTTTGTCGCGGGACAACCCCTTTAAATCCTATGCTTGATTAAATCATGATGTTTTATTTTTATATAAAATCATGAAACTTGTAAAAACTGGATATATTTTTTCTTAAACATCACACACATCCTTACCCCATAGTGGTGGTGGCAAGCAGCTGAGATTTTAGAATAGGATATGTCATTGCTGTTTGTAGATTCTTCTGTTTTCAACTCATTAATAAACCATCTATAGGTGTAGGTCATTGACAAACCATCCAAGGGTTTGGGGAATTCCACCTTCAGATGACTTTAGCTTTGTAGGTAGTAAGTAGATACGGCCCCCAAGAAATAATGATTCTGGATAACCTCTTGGAAAACTTTCTTGTGCTGTTCCTCTGTTAGGCTAGGTCTACATCGCTAAAGTCAAAATGCCGTCCAAAATCCATATTGACACTGCTGGACCAGTTTTCGCCTTACCCATTGAACCGCACAACTGAATGAATGAGAATCTGCTGGAAATCCCAACATGTTGTATATTCCGTTGGTTTTAAAATCCAACGGTAAAAAATCCTTGTTGCGTAGAATACAGCACAGATTTTTCATTGCTGTCAATGCAGCACGGGTGACCATAAGAGAGAAAACCTGTGCTGTGTAGACTGTGTGACATGTCTGAAAATTGGCGACGCGGCAGAAGTTTTAAAGGCACATTTAATCAGTGTAAAGTGCGTCTGGTATACCTTGCATAGTAAACTCAATGCGCCTAAAAAGGCGCATTGTGCAATTGCGGCGCATAGCATATCATTGCTAGTGTATGTAATGCACCTCAATAGGCGAATAGCGTTATGGAGGTGCACAGCGTATCATTGCTACTATATTTAATGCGCCCTTTTTAGTATTGGTATATTACAGTTCATTTATATCGAGAATATGGCGTCATTAGTCTTAGAGTGCTTTCATACAGTGCACCCTTAGTCCTCCTGGAAATATACCAATAAAATTGACAATTGGGAGCTCCCTTCGTCAATATGGTATCGGATAATGACAAAACCCGTTGGACAGTGGCAGGCCAAGCAGAGACAGGTCTCACTGACAACGGCAATCTGAACAGTTGCCTAGGAGGAATAACACAAGGCAAGGTTTTTAGAAAATATATCACAGAACTGTTATTCATTAAAATAGACCAGATGAATTTTCCATGTGAATTTGTCTGATTTTACTGAACACAATGCAAAGTTCCCTTTCCGCCTCTTGGAGGGTCGCCGCGCCCATCTCCTGATATCCTCTGTGCTGCTGGGAGACCTTGTTTTTTTAGATTATGCAACAGTCATCCTGTGAGCACTGCACTCATCGTGTGGTGATCCTCTGGGAGGTGTCAGAGTAGTATTTTGTATTTTTTTATTATTATTATATATATATATTTTTTTTAGCACTTGGAGAGTTAATTTTATGATGCCTCTGATTGTCAGTTTTCTGATCCAATGAGATTTTGTTGTTAATGAAGTGATTGACTTAATCAAGAACCTATTGGGACATACTTTGGGACATAAATGAGATGTGGAAAAAAGTTTTATATTACCTCTGATGAAGCGCTAAGTTGGAGCGCGAAACGCGTTAGGTCTATGTATGTTTTTAATCAGTTTAGGGTAATATCCTTACTGTTTTAGAAATAAAATTCATACGTTTTTTATATACCAGCCTTCATCATTGGCATTTATTTAATCCACGTGCGCCGGTTCGCCATTTTTGTTTGTTGCATAACTTTTATTAGCAGTATACAATAGGAACCTGCTGGACACGGCTATAGGGGAAAAAGCAAATATCATAGCCTTTAAACCTTGCAAGGGAACACGTACCAGCCCATGTACTAAGGTTACTGGAAGGTGAAAATCCTTTAAGGAATTTCCTCTAGAGGTGATCTGAAATGTATTGTGTTGTTGGAGATAGTTTGCCTCTGGGGGAACAGAAGTAACAACCTCAAAGCAGATGCATTTTGGGCTTTATTTATCAAAACTATGTAACGTAAAACGGCCTTTATTACCTATTGCAACCAATCAGCTTTTATTTTTCCAGACCAAGATATGAAATAAAAACTGAGCTCTGATTGGTTGCTATGGGCAATAAGGACGGTCTTACGGTTAGACAGTTTTCATACATAAGGCCCAGTGTGTTCAGAACGGCGCCTGTGACTCTCCCAGCTTCTTAGCTGTTGTAAGTGGGGGACAAATGAAGGCATTAAAATCAGTCTATTGCCCATGTCTGGATATTTAACGAACTACTGTAAAATCAATTGTCTGAAGTTGTAAGACCGGGGGCCCAAGGTCAAGCAACTACATGGAGATGAAACCGCAGCTGCCAAAGGCCATAGGAGTTGGCGGGTGAAACAGTGATGTCACTCGTGTGGCCACAGTCTCGTCTGCATGCAGTTGCAGGACTTTGGGACCCCAGCCTTAGGCTGCTTTCACACAGCGCAGTTTTGGTGCCGTTTTAACTGCGCTCCAATTAAACCGCATTATTACCAGCAAGCTTCTATCACTTATCTAAACTGTTTGGAAAGTGAGGAATCATTTAGTGTGTTTGTATTCCACAAGACTTCACACAGTCATTGATTACTCACTTGAAACACCTTTCTGAACAATTTAGATAACCGACAGAAGCTTGCTGCTAATAAAGGCAATTTCATTGGAGCGCAGTTAAAACGGCACCAAAACTGCGCTGTGTGAAAGCAGCCTTAGACTGGGTTTTCATGTCCTGTTACGGCGTGCATTTTTGTTGATTGCAGGTGGTTTTGTAATTAGAGGGGTTGTCCACCACATGAAAAATTCTTTTTAATAGCTCCTAGACCCAAGTAAAATATTTTTTTTTTAAAAGTATACCGGTTCTCTGTTGACATGTGACCTAAGGGCTGTTGGCCTCCTCCTGTCCGTTTCTCCTCTTGACACGCCGTTCCTGAACGTTGGTGCAGGTTGGGTATTATATATTACTGCCATTACTTTATCAGTAATACCTCATATCGGTATACAGTATATGGATTTTTCTTGTCAATGTATAGGCACTACTTTATAGTAGTAAAGGCTACCTATATGTTTTGTAACTAGGGAGGCATTTTTGCACAGGTGTCTTGCCATTTTATTCCTTTAATTTATATTTTAGTTATTTTTCTATAAAAGTATACTTTTAAACTATTTGCTGGTGAGATAGCGTCGGGTGTGATTTGATCGGCATGTAGCGGCCAGACCTATGGACCCCAGCCGCGGACCTTCAAATAATTATTTAACTCATTTTACGATTACCTGAAGGTCTCAGCCTGGGGTCTCTAGGTCCAAAGACTGCATGCATGAGGATGAAACTGCGGCCACCAATGACCAAATGAGTGACAACAGTGTTTCTCCAGCAAACTCATATGATCAAGGGACCCCAGCCTTGGGCCTTCAGGTAATTATTTAATTGATTTTATGACCATCTGGAGCAGGGCCGGGACGATGGATAAGCAAAGGTAGACGACCACCTAGGGCGCCACTTCATCCCAGGCAAAAGAGGGGCGCAAGGAGGCATGTAGTGGGCTGAATTTTCCATTTGGGGAGCACTTCATGCCTGGTTTGCCTAGGGCACCCGACTACCTTGTCCCAGCCCTGATCTGGAGGGCAAAGGATGTTTTCACCCGGAGTAATTTTTGGTGCGTTTTTTGCAGAAATGCACAGCATAAATTGCTGTTCATTTCTGTAAAAAAAAAAAAAAAGCAGCAAAAAAAAGCACCAAAAATCCTCCATGTGAAAGCACCCTAAGGGTATGTTCATACAGCACATTGTTAGATGCGTGTTTGGGTCTGTTTAGGGTCCGAAACACGGATCCAAACACGCATCTAAAAACGAATCCGACAAACATACTCTAAGGCTATGTTCACACGGCTTAACTGGGGGAAACGTAATTACCCCCCGCAATTACGCCGTGGGGCCCGGGGGGGAGCGGGGGAGTGAGCGGGGGGCCCGGCCCATAGACTTGCTTTAAACCAGCGGCGGGGTATACGCCGCTGGTAATTAAACATGTCAATTATCAACCCGCCCGGCGAATTCGCCGAGCAGGGAGAGGAGACGTAATCCATGTTCTCTATGAGAACTGTGAATTACCGTAATTGAAGGGGCCGTTTTCAGCCCGTAATTTGCGCACTCCGGCGCATAATTACGGACCGAAATACGGCCCATTTTAAGCCGTGTGAACATGGCCTAAGGCTGCAGCTACCAATGGTCAAACAATGTCACCTGTGAACTCATGTGGCCAAGGTTCTGCAGACTATGGGACTCCAGCCTAGTAGAGAAGGCATACTTGGATTTGAATGGTAAAACCAGGAGTAGAAAACTACATGGAAATTCCTTTGTGGCTTTGATGCAGATTTTCCACAAAGACTTCAAGTATTGTAGCTTTGTATATTTTGATGTGGATTTACTTGCAGGTTTGCTGAAAAATTGGCCAATGCGAGTTTCAAAACTTTTCAACAGTTCCCACAAGATAAATCTGATTGTGCGCGGATTTGTCTTCCAGATTTCTGCAGATATCCAAATAGAAGACGTGAGCTCTGCCTTAAACACCAATCATGGCAGGATCTTCAACAACCTGAAGCTCAAACACACAGCAATCCTTGAAGTCCTTGCAAAACCAGAAGACTATTACGAGCGCGGTTGCACAATCTGTTAAGAATGTGAGCACCGCAGGCAACTCCCCAGACAGTGTCTCCAGTTTATATCAATTGCACAAGTAGGATGATTTCAAAAGGACAATAAAACCGATTCCCTGCTTTCTATCAGCGAGTGTGATGACATGCTAACTGATCAGAAGCTGCCCCACGAGGATTACAATTAGATCATTGTGCAGGAGAAGACTAACTCCAGATGTACCAAGTGAGAACCCAAGAAAGGTTACATCACTTCATTAGGAGGAATTCAATTCTGGATGGGGAGCGGACAGGACGGCGCGCAGGGAATGCAAGAGCCGATACGCCTGCTAGTAGTCTCTATGAAGTATGGGATTCATTACAGGGCTCTCTGCACCAAGATGCTAGTAGACTGTAAGTATTCCGCGGGGACGCTCCCAGCTATTATATGCTTTGGACTAGTGACATGGAGATTGATGGGTTTACTCTGCTGGCAGCATATAGCGAGAAATACCCACTATGTAATATGCTTCTTATTGTAACAAATCTTATGAAATCAATAAGAAAGCAATGCAGTAAAGTCTATCACTATGTGAAGAATAATAATACATAGCCCAAAATGATGAGGCGCTGTCCACACAGCAGAAAGCTGCACCCCTGCTGGTTCCTTGAATAATCGCTTTGAAAGAAGTAATATTATCACTATATCGATAAACCTTATGTTTATACAAGACGTACTGTACATTGCTTTATTTATTTATATCACTTAAAGGGGTATTCCCACTATACTGATTGTATATTGCATTATTTTTATAGCACCTTAAAAGGGTATTCCCAGTACACTGATTAGCTTTAATAATAATAATAATAATCTTTATTTCTATAGCGCCAACATATTCCGCAGCACTTTACAAATTCAAGGGTAAACATACAGTCATTACCCATTAAAAGTACTTACAAAGAGACACAAGGTGTGAGGGCCCTGCTCGTGAGAGCTTACAATCTATTAGGGTGTATGGGTGAAACATAAAGGTAAGAAGTGCCAAGTTTACAATGGTCCGGCCATGTTTTCATAAATAGGGGGTGGTTTACATGAAAAATGGATGAACTGCCACCCAGACTGTACATCTATAAACAGATAAGTGCCTGTGAGTGCCAAGTGCAGGGAGTGACAGATGTTTTGTGATAGCAGTTTTTGGGATTTTGGTGGGCCAGACCGAGAAGAAGTATTTTCAGGGCCCTCTTAAAACTGTGAGGGTTGTGAATGTGCCTGATCGCCCGCGGTAGCATATTCCAGAGAATTGGTGCCGCACGTGTGAATCTTGTAGGCGGCAAAGGGAGGTTCGGATGATTGAGGATTGTAGTCGGATATCATCAGCAGAGCGGAGAGCACGGGTAGGGTGGTAGACAGAGACGTGGGCGGAGAGGGTGGGAGGAGCAGCGCTGTGGAGAGCTTTATGGGTGAGAGTGCTGAGTTTATACCATATCCTGTACTGGATGGGCAACCAGTGCAGTGACTGACACAGGGTGGAGGCACAGTATAGCGGCTGGAGAGAAAGACAAGCCTGGCTGCTGCATTCTGGACAGATTGGAGAGGGGAGAGTTTGCAGAGAGGGAGACCGAAAAAGCAAGGAGTTGCAGTAGTCAAGACGAGAAAGAATAAGAGCAGTAATGAGAGTTTGAGGGCGTTCCACAGTGAGACATGGACGGATTTTGGAGATATTCTTGAGGTGCAGGTGACAGGAGCGGGCAAGGGATTGGATATATGGGGCGAAGGTCAGATCCGAATTCAATAAAACCCCTAGACCGCGAGCCTGCTGCCTAGGATAATGGTGGTCCACATACAGAAACCGAAATAGCAGGGGGGGGGGGGGGGGGGTTGGTTAGTAGATGGCGGAAAGAAAAAAAGTTAAATCTTAGTGGGGTTTAGTTTCCCGATGGAAAAGGGCATGATGTCAGAGACAGCGGACAGACCAGTCACTGGTGTTTTTTAGTAAGGCTGGAGTGATGTCACGGAGGAGGTGTTATAATTGGGTGTCATCCGCATAGAGATGGTAATGGAAGCCAAATCTACTGATGGTTTGTCCAATGGGGGCTGTGTACAATGAAAAAAGGAGAAGACCTAGAACTGATCCCTGAGGAACCCCAACAGCAAGAGCTTTAAACATATAGGTAAATAAAGACTATTACCAAATACATTGCTGTTCTGATTTTGCTTTTAAGGGCATGTCCCCACGGCACGGGTTTGCGGTTTTGCAGACCGTCTGAAAAGCCGGCCGCAAACTAGCACAACGGGCTCCTATGGAAAACCCGTGCAGCAGTCCCCACTGCACGGGTTTTCTGCCCCGCAATTACGCCGTGTGGATGGGGGCGGGGCGGGAGACAGAGCGGGGGGCCAGCACCTCGTCGGCCCATTGACTTGCATTACCAGCGGCGCGTATACGCCGCTGGTAATTCACATGTCACTTATCTCCCCCCGCGATGGATTCGCCGAGCAGGGAGGGGAGACGTAATCCATAGTTCTCTATGAGAACTGTGGATTACCGTAATGACTGGGACGTATTCCAGCTGTAACTCGCTCAGTACGGCGCGTAATTACGGACTGAAATACGTCCCATTTTAAGCCGTGTGGACATACACTAAGAGTAAGGCCATGTTCACACGGCTTAAAATGGGCCGTATTTCGGTCCGTAACTACGCGCCGAAGTGCGCCAATTACGGGCCGAAAACGGTCCATTCATTACGGTAATCCACAGTTCTCATAGAGAACTATGGAACAACGTAATCCTCACCCCGCCCGGCGAAGCCGCCGGGGCGGGAGATAATTGACATGTCACTTTCTAGCGGCGTATACGCGCCGCTAGCAGTGATTGTCTATGGGCCGGCGAAGTGCCGGCCGCCACCGCTCACTCCCCTGCTCCCGCCCCCGTCCACACGTAATTGCGGGGCGAAATTACGCCCCGCAGTTAAGCCGTGTAAACATAGCCTTAGAGCAGTTCTTATCGCCTGCTTGTGTACACAAGCTTCTCTTGTTACCGACCATTTCTCTCTACTCTAGGGGCCTTAGGGCTTTTTCACACGGCATTTTTGGATTCAATTTTGGATCAGAAAATCGCATCCAAAAGCACATTGGCAATCGGATCCTAAACGGATCTAACACATATCCAACACTCAGCTGCGTGTTTGGATACAGCGTGATCAAATCCTATAGTTTATTATAGGGCTCCTGCTGCGTCTTTCGGACCAAGAATTGACGTCAGTTCTTGGGACAGATCCAAAAGACGCATTTGAAAGACGTAATGAGACCCACATTGGTGATCACTCGTCTGAACGCCGATGTGTGTTTCTAAGTAAAAGCAATGTAAATCACATTGTTATTTGTTAGATGCGTGTTTGGGTCTGCTTATTAGAGTCCGATAGACAGATCCAAACATGCATTAAAAGTGTATGTTACATGGACTAAACATGCCGTGTGAACAAACTCTTAGGGTATGTTCACATGGCTTATTTTCAGGCGTAATTGCAGGCGTATTTCGCCGCGTATTGCGCTTAATACGCGGCAAAATGCCCTCTGCAATTACTGTAATCCATAGATCGGGGGACTGGATTACACCCCGTCCCCCTGCAGTACAATACGAGCGCATTTGTACCAGGGCTGTGGAGTCGGAGTCGGTGGCTATTTTGCAGGAGTCGGAGTCGTCATAAAAGGGACCGACTCCGACTCCCAAAATATATAATAAGTTGGTCCAGTTAGTTCAATGCAAAGAGCAAGAGGAGTTGGGTGTGGCCAGTGCTACTGCTCCCATGTCTTCAGCTTCATCACATGAGGAGTATAATGGATGACATGGAGCAGGCAAAGCGCTGCCCCAGGGGAAAAGATTCTGCTCCCAGGCAAACAGATTTCAGCAACATTTTTCACCTGCTTTCAAAGAAGTAGAAGATCAACCATTCAGCAAAACTGACTGTGGCTGAGGCAATTCCTTTATACCCTGACATTGGTAGAGATGTTGCCCCTGTGGTCACCGCTTTGCCACCAACCCAAGTTAGTGTAGAGAGGCCGTTCTCTAGCCTGGAAATAATGAGATCAGATGTGAGGTCATGTATGCAGGATCTGATGGAGGCAATACTATTTCTCAGAACAAATTTCAAAGACTCCACAAATGTTCCTGCAGTGTTTTGCATATTACAATTTTTTGTGTCCTAAAGTCATATCCAAATAAATATATTTTACACTGACAAGCAAAATGGTAACAATGGTTTGAACTTGTGATATTCAGGCTCCATATCTCACCATCCACTACAGCTTTGTACATGAGGCTATTGTAATTTTATATACAGTCATCTTACATCTTACATATAAATTTGACTGGCAAGTATTTAGCATCTGCTTAGTTCTGCAGATTCTTTCCTGTAACTGCATTGTTACTGTTTTGCTCCTAAAAATCAAAATGTTAATTTTTATTATTGTGTTAGTATTTGGAAAATCCACCTTTGGTTTTCAATACTGCCTGAATCCTTCTGGGCTCCGAACCAGATTCAAGCACATCCTGACCAAAATCTGATCCCAGGTCTCTTCTACACGTTCTCAATATTGGTGCAGACTGGACTTGGATACAAATACAGCTTTTTCTTTAACTCTACCCACAAGTGTTCAAAAGATCAAAACATTGTTACCCTTTAGCTTGTCAGTGTCAGTTCTACCTAAATAGCTTGATTATTGTATCAGAAGGTGAGAAACGTCCTGATGGGACCATTTTACTACAGTAAAGTTATCACTTAAACATGCGCCGTGTATGAGGGAGTCAGGAGTCGGAGTCGGGAGTCGGAGGTTTGGGAAATTGAGGAGCCGGAGTCGGGGCTTCGGCTTGCCGACTCCACAGCCCTGATTTGTATGCGGGGGGAGATAAGTGACATGTCAATTATTCGCAGTGATTACGCACTGCGAGCAATGAATGTCAATGGGGCTGGCAGGCTGCTGGCCCCCCCGCGCTCTGAGAGTACGCACTGATCAGCGCGACTCCCAAAACACCCGGCGTATTGCAGCGTATACTGTGCGCGCCGCAATTATGCCGTGTGAACATACCCTTAGGCTGCATCCACACGGCAGGTGTAACATATTGGTTGGATTCTAATTAGAATCTGACCAGTATTTTACAGTCGGTTTTCGTCCTATGTCGCACTTTTTATTGCGGCTTTTGGCCCCCCCCCTACCATAGAACAGTAGTATAGTCCACCGTTTTCAAATGAAATACGATGGATTATAACACATTATCTAATTTTTTGGGTCAAATTTTGGATTTGAAATCCGACCTCAGAAAATCCGGGCGGTGTAGAGAACAGCTTGGACTTTCTATTGTGGTCTATGGGGATGGTTTACAGTTCGATTGTGGTGGATTCTAAATACTGAATCCACTTTAAAATGGAAAGGTTCTATTTTAAGAGACGGTTTCATGTATTTATTTTAGTTTCATTAGAGGTAGTCCATAAAAAAAATAAAAAAAATTATATGTATTTATTTTGGGGTTTGTAACATTTTTTCTGGGGGTAACCATACTGGACAATTGACAGAGAAGTGTCATTGATTACAATAGAGTCCAGGAAGTGATGGAGTACTGCCCCGTCCCCCAGAGACTGGGAGACAGGGGGGCCGGGCATGGTGTTTCAAAATATGTTATCTATGCCTCCGTTAGGGGACGCTGCTCAGGCTTTCCTACTTTAACTCAAAGACCAGATTTACACAGGGAGTATACTCTGCAGATCCATGTGCATAAAATCCACAGTATATTTTAGCGGCAGCAAAGTGGATGAGATTTCAATAAATCTCATCCACACGCCGAAGAAACTATCCACCCAGAACCTGCCCGGCTGAGCTCCACACAGACTTCTCACTAAAGTCTTTCAGAATTTTTTCATGCCCATGCTACTTTCATGTTACTCTACAGAGGGGGGAAAAAAGTTATGCAACTGTATAAAAAGTGGCAAAGGTTTGTGTAGCTCTATTATTTAGTAGCATTTTTCTAATATACTCGAGTAGAAGCCGAGTTTTTCAGCACAAAAATGTGCTGAAAAATCTGACTTCGGCTTATACTCGAGTCACTGTCGGCGCTCGGGCGCTGCGATGGCCCCAGTGCCGACAGGGCCGCTTCAGTTATACGCGACTCCTCAGGGAGCACATATAACTGAAGGCCGAGTCAGCCAACAGCACCCGGGCGCAACGGTGGCCCGGGTGCTGTTGGCGACTCCTCTGGGAACGCATACAGGTGAAGAGATACCACTGCGGAGCAGCGCAGTGGACTCCGGACAGCCGCAGGAGTATCCGGCACAGGCGGCATGCGTGTCATCACGCTGCCTGCGCGGCTTGATGACATCACACGCTCTGTGCCGGCAAGAAGACAGAGCGGCAGGGAGGTGGAGCAGCGGGGGATTGAGGTAAGTACTTGCAGGGGGTTTTACCTGCATATTGGGGACAATTTCCTGCCTATAATTGTCTATACCTGCCTTTGGGGGACAATTACCTGCCTATACCTGCATATTGGGGACAATTACCTGTCTATGATTGCCTATACCTGCCTTTTGGGGACAATAACCTGCCTATAAATGCCTATACCTGAATATTGGGCACAATTACCTGCCTATAATTGTCTATAGCTGCCTATGGGGGCCATATACTTGCCTCTACCTGCCTATGGGGGACATTAAACTGCCTATATCTGCCTATATAATTTTATTGGTATCTGTTTTTACTTTTGAAATATACCAGTAGCCGCTGCATTTCCCACCATAGGTTTATACTCGAGTAAATAAGATTTTCCAGTTTTTTTGTGGCAAAAGTAGGTGCCTCGGCTTATATTCGGATCGGCTTATACTCGAGTATATACGGTACATATAAAATACACATTTTCAGCGCACTTCTAAGGCCATGTTCACACGGCTTATCCTGGGACGTAATTCAGTCTGTAATTACGCGCCGGAGTGCGCCAATTACGGGCTAAAACCCGTCCCAGTAACTACGGTAATGCACAGTTCTCATAGAAACTATGCATTACGTCCCCTCCCCCTGCTCGGCGAATACGCCGAGGGGGAGATAATTGACATGTCACTTTCTAGCAGCGTATACGCGCCGCTAGCAATGACTTGCTATGGGCGGCGAAGTCCCGGCCCCCCGCTCGCCCCCCCCCGCTCCCCCGTTCCACAGGGCGTAATTGCGAGGCGGAATTACGCCCGCAGTTAAGCCGTGTGAACATAGCCTAAGGAAATGTTCACACGGCTTATTTGCAGGGCGTAATTACGCCCCGCAATTACGCTGTGTGGACGGGGGCGGGAGAGGAAGCGGGGGGCCGGCACCTCGCCGGCCCATAGACAGTCATTACCTGGTAATTCACATGTCACTTTCTCCCCGCTCGCCGTATTTCGGGAGCGGGGAGAGGAGACGTAATCCATAGTTCTCTATGAGAACTGTGGATTCCCCGTAATGACGGGCCGTTTTCAGCCCGTAATTTGCGGCACTCCGGCGCGTAATTACGGCTGAATACGTCCCGTTTTTAAACAGTTGTGAACATGGCCTAAGGCTACTTGTACATGAAAAGTGATTTTCTGTTGAATTTAAGCTGATTTGGTATTTAGAATCTGAAAAAATCTGACTGTAAATCATCCCCATAGACCTCAATAGAAAATCCAAGCTGTAGTCTACACAGCTCGGATTTTATGAGGTCAGACTTCATCTCCGATAACCGGGTCCAAAAACTTAAAACATGTTCTATAATCCGCCATATTTGAACGGGGCGAAATCTGAAAACCAGGACAAAAAAACTATTCAAAAAACTAAAACAAAGTATAAAATATTGGTTAGATTCAGATTAGAATCCAAGTATTTTGTCTTCTGCCGTGTGGTCGTAGCCTTATACAGTTATGTGGCAGGATGCTGTTACAAATCAAGTAAGTAGAAAGTTTTTGAAAAAAAACCCAAAAAACTTGTAACCTCACAGTCTGTAAAACGTTCATGCTCTACAAGCCATGATTGAAATAAACATGTCTCTACATATAACAAGGCAGTGCAAGGTTCCTACAATGTTCTTGACTCGCAGAAAGATCGGACAAAGTAAAAGACAGTCATTGACCGGATGACAGAAAGAGCAGCTCCATAGAAGCCAATGTCAGTAGCACCTTTCAGACAGAAACTGAAGGCAGGAGCAATCTGCAACATGAGCAGAACGTATAAGAGAAAGACTGCACATACAGAGGGGAAAATAAGTATTTGATACACAGTCGATTTTGCAAGTTTTCCCACCTACACAAAATGGAGAGGTCTGTAATTTTTATCGTAGGTGCACTCCAACTGTGTGAGACCAAAAAAATCCAGAGAATCCCATTGTATGATTTTTTTAAATAAATAATTTCCATTTCATTACATGAAAGCAGTATTTGATCACCCATCAACCAGCAAAAATTCAGAATTAAGAAGCCCTCCTACTCTGCACTCATTACCTGTATAAAAGACACCTGTCCACACCAATCACACTCCAACCTCTCCACCATGGCCAAGACCAAAGAGCTGTGTAAGGACAGCAGGGACAAAATTGTAGACTTGCACAAGGTTGGGCGACATGACAATAGGAAAGCAACTCGGTGAAAAGGCCACTACTATTGGTGCAATTCCTAGAAAATGGAAAAAACACAAGATGACTGTCAATCTTCCTCGGTCTGGGGCTCCAAGCAAGATCTCACTTTGTGGGGTAAAGAGGATTCTGAGAATCAGCTCAAAACTACACGGGAGGACCTGGTCAATGACCTGATTAGAGCAGGGACCTACAGTCTCGAAGTTTACCGCTAGTAACACACTACGACGTCATGGATTAAAATCCTGCAGGGCAAGCAAGGTCCCCCTGCTCACGCCAGCACATGTCCAGGCCCATTTGAAGTTCACCAATGACCATCTCTATGATCCAGAGGAGGCTCGGGAGAAGGTCATATGAGACCAAAATAGAACTTTTTGGTATCAACTCCACTCGCTAGGTTTGGAGGAAGGAGGAGGATGAGAACAACCAGAAGAACCATGTCCCAACCATAAAGCATGGGGATGGAAACATCATACTGTGGGGGTGCTTTTCTGCAAAGAGGGCAGGATGACTACATCATATTGAAGGGAGGATGGATGGGGTCATGTATCGAAAGATTATGTCCATCAACCTCGTTCCCTCACTAAAAGCATTGAAGATGGGTCATGGCTCGGCCTTCCAGCAGGACAATGACCTGAAACACACAGCCAGGGCAACTAAGGAGTGGCTCTGTAAGAAGCATTCAGGGTCTTAGAGTGGTCTAGCCAGTCTCCAGACCTGAACCCTATCGACAATCTTTGGAGGGAGCTGAAACTCAATGGAGCCCAGCGACAGCCTGAAACCTGAAAGACCTAGAAACCTGGAGAAGATCTGTATGGAGGAGTGGGCCAAAATCTCTTCTGCAGTCTGCGCAAACTTGGAACTCTGGAACTTCAAACAAATTTAAATATCATACAAAGTGATTTTCTGGATTGTTTTTTAGGTTCCGTCTCTCACAGGTGAAGTGTACCTACAATAAAAATTACAGACCTCTCCATTCTTTGAAGGTGAGAAAACTTGCAAAACTGCCAGTGGATCAAATACTTATTTTCCCGACTGCCGTTAGTGTAGACAAGTGTTAAATTCATGATTGCAGGTACACGGAGGTGACATGAGGAGGGTCATATCCAGTTTCAAGACCAGCTCCTCATAATATGTAAACTAAGATCAAAGAGCAAGCCCTACAGCAACCACTGTACTAGAATTCTGCTCCTGGTCTGTTCATCCAGGCTGAAGCAGTGAACAGTCTCCATTCACATGACAGCTCTAGCTAATTAGGCCCTGTTCACACGAAGGATTTGGCTGCAGTTACGGCCACGGGTTCCGATGCGGTTTCCGCGGCCAAAACTGCAGCCAAATCGTGCCTAGTTTATTAACATGGAAACCGTGTTAATATTCACACGCCACGGGTTTGGCTGCGGCCTTGCCGCAGGTGTTTGAGAACTCTCCTGTCAATTCTTGGCAGGGAGTCCTCAGCGCAGCAGGCGCACGTGTCTCCGCGGCTGGCGGTGCGGTTTGCCCCCTGCCTACTAATTTGCATAGGGGCAAACCCTCGCCGCAAGCCACGCCCCACGACCAGAGCCCACGCCGCAAACCCGTGTCAGGAAGAGATATGGCCGCGGGAACCACGGCGAAAGTCGCGGCCAAATCCGTCATGTGAACGGGGCCTTACAGGACACAGGGGTCTTGTGCAGGTGGCGATGAGATCTGTTAGTGGCTGCACCTGTCACGTGAATGATGGACAGTCACTGCTTACATACCGGATGAATGGACCAGCACCCGGACGAACAAGCACTGATCTGTCCTGGAACACCCCTTCAAATATTCTCTAGTTGATAAAAACAAAAAAAACTAACGACAATTTATAACAACACTACAATTAACGTGATAAGTATAAGTTATAAATAAATGATGCAGTGCCTTAGTGCCATGATATGTATAAAAAATATATTTGTGTGCAAAACAGTCAACTACAACATCAATAGATAAGTAGCATAAAGCAAAGTGCGAATAGTAGAGAATAAAAGTATAGATAACCCCTAAGTAGCAGATCACCACTGGAGGAGCGGAGCCGCAACCAATATAATAGAAATTACAAATTGTCTTGCTGAAAAACAAAGATGATACTAAATACAGTAAATTTAAATTTCCTGCCATCATGTGAATTGGAGCAATTTTATAGATAATAGAATGGTTAAAAATAGAAAATATTACAGAAAAACCGTGTTTGCTTGTGGTGCGGAAAAATAACATTTTATGACAATTTTATGCCACAAGCCGCGTAGGATTGCAAAACGCTCCGTGTTATCAGGAACCAACAGCTCCACAAGCAGATCAAGTGCACAGCAGTTGGTGTGAATCCAGTGTCTCTCCGCTCTGCATACCATCACACCATTTCATGGTAGTTTTATAATCCGATTCTAAATCTTCGTATTTATGTATTAAAAGATTACACACGACATACGGTCTGACCCTGAAATGAACTTCCTGTCTGTGCTGGGAATCATATTAGTTCAGCAAAGTGAATGAAAAGACCGATGACCATCACAATGGAAGAACAGACTGAGGACTAGAATATTATTTACCTTAAAGGGGTTGTCTCGCTACAATGATTGGGCTTTAATTAAAAGATCTTTAAAAAACAAGCAGCTTTGCAATATATGTTCATTACAAATGGCCTACTGATTTTGAGTTAGCCCTGTTAGTAGTACTACATCAGCTTCTCAAATTTCTATAGCAGCCGACCTGTTGATCCTTATCTTACTGGCTGTCAGGTCTGAATGACTCATCACCTTTGAAGACAGGTCAGAGCAGAGAGCCCCTCCAGCACCTAATGCTTCTGTAGTGGAGGGCGGGGGGAGGGCTCTGGCTTCTGTGTCCCTGCTGCCTGGATTAACCCTATGTGTGCCTGCTTCCTCCTGCCCTCTACACAGATAGATGTGCCAGCAGTGACCCTGTGTGTTACTATAATCATGATGTGTCTGTGGAACTGTCACTATACTAATAGAACAGATCAGGCATGTGAATACTTCATGCTGTGCTGTACTAGTGACACATCCTGAGTATAGTAACACTTCCCAGCTGCCCTGTGTCTGTTCTGACAGGATTTGTTGTTGCTGGAGATGTGGAGATATGTAAGCTAAGCAGGGGGTATAGGAACACTTGCATCCCCTCTGCTCTGCTATTAGTAATCATAGACCTCTCTACACTCATAGATCAGCCCTCTCCTGCAACAGACCTAGGCAGGCACACACAGGGTTAACTCTGGCAGCAAACCCCCTCCCCCTTGCTGTATAGAAGTTATGGAGCTGCCTGTGTGCTGAGGGGAGGGGGGAAGAGGGAGCAGAAGAGACAGACCAAGAAGCACGCCCCTCAATTCAACTATCAGGCTCACTGACAGGCTTAAAGCTTGTAATGAGACAACTCCTTTAAAGCGCCATTACTTCCAGGACGCTGTACATTCGAAGGGGGTTACATACATAACACATGTCAAACAGAGTACCACTGTAATAGTAAATGACTGACACCTGGGTGATGACCCTGAACGTGAAGGCTAAGGTTAGGTTCACACGGCTTAAATGCAGGGCGTAATTACGCCTCGCAATTACGCCGTGTGGCCGGGGGTGGGAGCGGGGTGCCGGCACTTCGCCAGCCCATAAACTTGCATTACCAACGGCGCGTAATTCACATGTCACTTATTTCCCCCCTCAGCGTATTCGCCGAGCAGGGAGAGGAGACAGAATCCATAGTTCCCTATGAGAACTGTGGATTACCGTAATGACTGGGACGTATTCCAGCTGTAATTTGCGCACTCCGGCGTGTAATTACGGACTGAAATATGTCCAGTTTTAAGCCATGTGAACATATCCTTACAGTCTACAAGGAAGGAGGAGATAGAAGGTGAGGGGCGGACATGTTTGGGGCAGAGTAGTAGCAGGGTTGTTGTAGGTTATGGACTATCCTGAAGAGATGGGTTTCCAGGTTACTTTTGAATCTGTGAGGAGATTCCGATGTGTTGGGGCAGTGAGTTCCAGAGTATGGGGGAAGCACGGGAGAAGTCGGTGATAATTGTGTGAGGAGCTGACATGGGAATAGCAGAGAAGAAAGTCCTGTGAGGAGTGGAGGTATCTGGAGATTAAGGGAGAGATGTATGGTGGGTGGGGGGGTAGGTTGTTAGAAGCCTTGTAGGTCATGGTAAGTAACAAACTGAATTCGCTGGGCAATGGGCAACCAGTGATGGGATTGGGAGAGGCAGAGGAGTAGCGAGGAGAGAGGTGGATGATATGGGCAGCGGTGTTGAGGATGGATTCAAGGGGAGTCAGACGGGAGGCCACAGAGGAGGATGTTGCAGTAGTATAGGCGGGAGATGACAAGAGCATGGACCAGCATTTTTGTAGTGTTGAATGAGTGGATTTGAGAGATATTTATCAAGTGGAGGCAATAGGCAGAAGTAAGGGCTTGGATGTGCAGCTTATAGGACTGGTGATAGTGTAGAGCCATTGACTGTGATAGATCAGGTGGGGGACAGAGTGGGACGGCGGAAAGATGATGAATTCAGTTTTCTCCATGTTCAGTTTTAGGAGGCAGGAGGAGAAGGAGGATATGGACGATAGACAATCTGGGCTGCAGATGTAAAGTTGGGTGGTACCGAAAGCCATGTGATGCTATGAGCTGACCAAGGGAAAAAAAAAAAAAAAAAAAAAAAGAATAAGAAGAGTAGAGGACCCAGGACTTGACACCAACAGAGAGAGGGGGCGAGAGGAGGAGGAGGTGGTGTGACAGACGTTGGTCATGCTTATCCTACTAATGTTGAACTTTCTAGTCATGTGAAATGTTGCATTGTCTTGCAGGAATATCTCATTTACCCCAGTGAAACAATCAGAATGTACAGGTGTATGTGATCTCCAAGAACCAATTCTCATCCAAAGAGGTTGAATCTACCTTACTCATGAATGAGTGGGCCCACAAAAACATTCCTCAGACCATAACGCTGCCATCACCAGGCTGTTTTCTTCCAGCAATGGTTGCAAGGTGTTTGTTCTCTGTTGTTTCCCACCTGGTACGTCAAAATCCATCCATGTGTGGAAGCAAAAATGTGATATACTAGAGAATGCAAACCTTTATCAATTAGTGGAGGTCCAGTACAATACTGCTGTGAAAATTGAAGCTTTTTCTGCCGATGCAACATCCGGCTGCTTCAGAGCCCAATACACAATAGGGTTTGCTGACCTGTCGTTATGAGCACACCTAGTAGCCTCCAAGTTTATTTTGGTGGTGAAATGCTCCACTGTAACATGTCTGTCCGCCCTTGAGCGCCTTCATAGTTCACCTCTCATGTGAGTGACGTGGTGCTCCCCAATTTCCATGTTGCTTATTCACAATGGCGCCATTTGTCCACTCACAATAGACTTTAACCACAGCAGCAGATAATGTGTCACATACTGCACAGTTTCAGGGACACTGCCATCCTTGGCCTAAAAAGCCAATAATCATCCCTTTTTTCAATTTTGATATATCATCCCCTTTACGCATGACGGCAATGAAGGAGCAGGCAGCCTACTGCACCCCTTATAGAGCCTCCAGGCCAGATCATGACACGTTGCTTCCTTCATAACCTCCAGACTGTTGACATTGAAAGTAGGAAGTGGTGATAATAATGTGACTCGATCATGTATATTATATAAGCATATAGATAGTAGTCTCTGAAGTCACAATGGTCTCAGGATTCAATATTTTCAACAAACAATGGTCTTTTCTGGGACATTGTATGCAGTGTGTGGTTTTAAGATACAATGTCCCAGACACCGATTCGGCCAATTATCATGAACGCTTTATCTGTAAAACCCCCTGTATCAGTGCAGTGCATGCAGTGATTGGCAGTCCAGTAGCGCCTCTCTATAGTACCTCCATTTTTGCTAAGGCTATTAAACATTTGCTTAGTTGTACACATACCAAATTCTGATGCAACAGATTTGCTGCACATTTTCAGAATCTGCAGAAATTTGCAGCAAATTACAGAGAAACGAAAAAATTTGTGGGAATCCTTGTCTCTCCTTACAACAGTATACTGTACGTGCTTGTTCCCATTTTTGGATCCGATTTGGATCCGTTTGGTATCCGTTTGGGTGTACCCTTGTGCTGCTGGTCTGTATTTACCCATTATGTAATGTTACATCATTTTTGTTTCTTTACTTGTTGGTTGGAATTTATGCTTAGGCGATGTTCACACAGCTAATTACGGGGGCGGGGAGGGAGCGGGCGGCCGGCACCTCGCCGGCCCCATAGACATTCATTACCAGCGGCGCGTATACGCTGCTAGTAATTCACACGTCACTTATCTCCCCCCGCGGCGGATTCGCCAGGCGCGGAGAAAGACGTAATCCATATTTTCTCTATAGAACTGTGGATTACCGTAATGACTGGGACGGATTCCAGCCATAATTCGTGCACTACAGCGCGTAATTACGGACTGAAATATGTCCCATTTTAAGGCCGTGTTCACATGGCTTATTCAAGCCGTAATTGCGAGCCGGATTGCGCTCGCAATTCCGGCTTGAATAAGGGGCGGGGGAGCCGCCACCGCCCCATAGACTTGCTTTAAATCCACGGCGCGTATTGCGCCTGGATAATGTGCAGGTCACTTCTCTCCCCCCCGGTGGATCCCACCGAGCGGGAGGAGCGACGGAATTCACTGTTCTCTATAAAACTGTGGATTACCGTAATTACTGTGACGGATTGGAGCCGTACTGCAGCGCAAATCCACGCGCAGTACGGCTCCACACCGCGGCGAAATAAACTGTGTGAACAAGGCCTTACTTTCTTTACTTACACACTGTGGGGGTAATTGTATTTGCTTTATATGTTTATGTATTGTTTCTACTAACATTATAAGATTGTGTATTTACTTAATTGGGCTTACTTTCCAGCATTATTCTTCAGTTATCCAGCACCCGTCTTTTATTCGCTTTTGTGTACTTTTAAATTTGTTTAATAAAGTATATTTGTAATTTTTATTTGGGTTAGTGTTTTTGTGTTTGGCGTTGTAGGTTATATACCACTTCCCTTTTTGTTTTTATTTATTGGCCCTATTTTCAATGGCGGCTATCATGTATCCAACATGCAGCTACTGTGTGTTTGGATGCGTGTTGGCTGCAGCAGGATCGCACCCTTTAGTTTATTATAGGGCTCCTGCTGCGTCTTTCGGACCACGAATCAACAAGTCAGTTCTTGGAACGGAAGAAGCAATGTAACACGCATCGGCGATCACTCGTGTAAAACATCGATACGTGTTTTACATTGCGAGCAGTGTAAAATCACACTGCACATTGTTAGATGCGTGTTTGGGTTTGTCTAGAAGGATCCAAACACGCATCTAAAACGTATGTTCACATGGACCCAACACGTCGTGTGACCATACCCTAAAACTAATTAAAAGATTTGAAAAAAAAAATTCCAAGACATGTTGCAGATTTTTAATTTAACATCAATAAATACTATATATACTATACATACATTACAAAAACTTCACAAATTTGACATTGCCAGTAACATACCAACAAACATGTTTACCACACAGACACCTCCCTGACGCATAAAACTAAAAAAAAAATAGAAAAATAAAAAATTCCCCAAATGCATTTTTTTCCCTTCACTTTACCAACAAATAGTTTTTTTGTGGTTCCCATTACATTAAATGGTACAACGAAAAAAAAACCTTTTAAGGCTACATCAATGAAACACTAAAGTTCTGCCTCTTAAAGCGGAAAGAAGTTACTTTGCGGTCACTAAAAATCTCTACGTCGGAAAGGTGTGAGAGTCAGCAACCAACTCGTGTAGCAGAGAAAGGAGTCCTGCCTGCTGTGTATCCACAAACCTCCATTTACACTCATCAAGCCAAATGCAAGAAGTATTTCAGAGCAGGCGCACCACAACAGCCGTAATCCACAAGATTTTAATCGCCCATGTGTTCCAGTCCTTGAACAGTATTATCAACATGGCACGGATCATTTCCTTCAGCCATCAAACAACTGTTCACATGCTTTAAGACCATTACGGTTTGTTTTACAACTGCATAGCGTGAACGACAGATAAAATCTTATGGGGGAAGAGGGACAGCGCATGCCAACAAGCCGATGAAGAGCAGCATGAGAACGAAGGGGCTCTGGTTAAAGAGACAACCCTGCCATGGCATCCTCAAACTGTGGCCCTCCAGCTGTTGGGAAACTGCAACTCCCATCATGCCCACTGTTATAGATTATATAAATGCATGATGGGAGTCGTAGTTTCCCAACAGCTGGAGGGCCGCAGTTTGAGGATGCCTGAGCTACAGTAAATCAATGGGTTAAAGGGACTGTCCATGTCCTAGGAAAAAGTCATATTATACTCCAGGGGCTGGAGCCTGCATTGGCTCTCTCTGGTTTTCTGTATAGATTCTGTCACTACCGAACGGGACATCACCAATGCAACCAATCACGCGCCTCATCTATGTCACTGTGCAGAAGAGAACAGCTCCAAACAGTGATGTAAGCAGAGACATGTGACCGGTGCAGCCAATCACGCGCCTCTCATCTATGTCACTGTGCAGAAGAGAACAGCTCCGAACAGTGATGTAAGCAGAGACATGTGACCGGTGCAGCCAATCACGCGCCTCATCTATGTCACTGTGCAGAAGAGAACAGCTCCGAACAGTGATGTAAGCAGAGACATGTGACCGGTGCAGCCAATCACGCGCCTCTCATCTATGTCACTGTGCAGAAGAGAACAGCTCCAAACAGTGAATGTAACAGAGACATGTGACCCGGTTCAGCCAACACGCGCCTCTCATCTATTCACGTGCAGAAGAGAACACTCCGAAAAAGTGATGTAAAACAAGACATGTGACCGGTTTCAAAACCAATCACGCGCCTCTCATCTATGTCACTGTGCAGAAGAGAACAGCTCCGAACAGTGATGTAAGCAGAGACATGTGACCGGTGCAGCCAATCACGCGCCTCATCTATGTCACTGTGCAGAAGAGAACAGCTCCGAACAGTGATGTAAGCAGAGACATGTGACCACTGCAGCCAATCACGCGCCTCTCCTCTATGTCACTGAGCAGAAGAGACACAATGTAAACCGAAGAATGGGGACGGTAAGTTTTTCTGGTTTAAATGTTCGAGCACATGGATAACACAGGAACAGTAAAACCCAGTCAGGAATGCTCAAAGGAAACAGGACATTATACAGTCCGCACTGTGTGCCCTCAGAAGGATTCTCTGCATCTTCCTAAGGGCATGTTCAAACATTAGGTTTTTCCTATTGGAAAATCTGATGTGTACGCCATGGCAGAAATCTGAGGTGAAGCCTTGCGTTTCTGCCACAGATGTTATCGTTGCGGTGGCGGTTCTTGCCTCTGATGCTGCAGGTTAGCTCCAGGTCAATAGGGATAACCTGTATGACAAGGAGAATCTGCTTAAAATAATGGACAGGTCTATTCTTTTTTTCTTTGCACCACGGATGTGAAATCCATGGTGTGGAAAATCCGCACAGTGTGAATTACAGCACAGACCGCCCATTCAAATGAATAGGAGTCGGTTTTCATTAGGATTCCACATCAAAGTCTGTGGTGGGAACTTACCCTAAAATAAGAAGTCTTGTGGAAATCTTGCAGTGAACACAGGGTTAAAATCTCCTGTTGATCTCTTCCATTTTTGGCTGGAAAATGAATAGGAGATCGTGGCCCAGCTAAGGCTGGGTTCACATTAGGCTTTGCTGCTGAATAGCATGGTCATCACACTTTTTTTTTCTGCTACAGAAGTGTTTATGCTGAGGAAACAGCAAATGCATTCATAACTAACTACATTTGCCATATTGTTCTCAATGGATCAGTCATGGGATCTATCGGATATCTTTATCAACTACCCAAATAGATACCCACAATTGAGGGATCAAAATGCAGTGTGAACCCAGCCCAAGCCTCTTAATAATCTTTGTTTCCTATTGCAGACAGATCAGAGGGGAGAGGCTCCTGCTGCAGCCAGCTGATTTATATCCAGACACAGGACAGTGAGGAGGAAGAGGAGAGGGCCCACGACTGATCTCCTGGGACACATTTGAGAAGATTTCTTTGTAGATTTCTTAGCAATAATGTGATGAAAGTTAAAGACAAAAAAGAGAAGAATAGGGGAATTAGGGGAAGAGGTGCTGCCATTGTGTAATTTCACAAATCATAGATGTAAGAACTATACATTGATGTCCAAGGTAAGGACTTCTAGTAAAATTCCCACATGCGGATTTATATCATTGGTACATGACATACAGGGACTTTTGTCAAGAGAAAATACATTTGAGAGGAACTGATTAAGAGCCCTTACTGCATCATCAAAATCCCCACAGACCTCAGTCAGTAGACAGGACATAAGATGGCCATATACATTAAACCCATTTATTTGAATGGGATGGTTTATGTGTAATCAGGTGTTTGACCGACATTTGTCTGTCAGGTGTTGGCAGAAATAAAAAAAAACAAAAAAAAACAAACACATTGAATGTGTTAAATTTTAGCATGCCCTTTCTAAAGGCAATCCAATCACCTGCACATGAATTCTGTATCACTTGAAGGCTATGTTCACACGGCGTAAGTGCGCTGATCGGCGCGTACTCCCGCAAAGTGGGGGGCCGGCAGAATGTCGGCCCTATAGACTGCCATTATTCGCGGCGCTAATAAGTGACGTCACTTATCTCCCCGTGCGTACAATACGAACGTATTGTATGCCCAGGGTGAGTAGGCGTAATCCATAGTTCTCTATGAGAACTATGGATTACCGTACTTTCGGCACAAATCTCGCTCGTATGGCGCAGAAAAATTTTATTCTTGTGAAAATTGTAGAAAAATATGCGATTTATAAACTTTTAAACGTTGCATGTTTTTGGTCAAGTGGACCTTTTTCAATGGCCGTATATGTGAGCTTCAGAAAGTTAACATCATGAGATCAAAAAGGCACATTCTCCATATAAACCGTGAGGTTTCATACTCCTAAAACCATGGATCCACCATAACTCTCTTTCACGCTCTAAAGACATAAGCCACCTCAAGAGAACACACACATGCAGGGACATCTTATTCGTTGGGTACACTCAGCTGTTGCCTGGGAGCCCAAAAAGCATAGGAGCCCAAGGTGGTGAATGTATGTCCCAGGAATCCTTGACATATGCCCCTGATTGGCACTCCCCATTTCCCTTTTTGTGTGCTATTTTCCCTATTTAATTGTTTGTACGTCATGATGGTGCAGAGAGCCACCGGCTCCCTACCCTGCCAATTAGTTTTGCAGGATGCGGGGTGTCAAAACATAGATGGCATGATAATATGGGTGTGCTTAGGGGTTGTTAGAGGCATGGTATGATGTCATGTATTTGGGCAGGGCCTACTGCACTGCTGTGCCTGGGGGCCCACAATTCTGTTAAGACGTCTCTGAACGCTTGCCTGGCTGAGCTGAGTGTGTATGGAGAAGTGGGGAGAAATAGCAATTTTTTAAGCAGCACAGAAAAGTTCTGCAATAGTGTAAATGCGTCAGCACTGCTGTTTATGAGCAGCTTCGTGAAAATATTAAACCTATACCACTATTTTATCATTTAGAACAGGGATGTCATACTCCTTTTCTTAAAGGGCCACACCAGCATTATGGATGCCCATTTGAGGGTGACCAGGTAGTGTTGTCAGAGCTGTTCCACCACCCATGAGTTGCTTAAGTGAGCAGTATGGAGATGCACACTGCAACGGTGAATCCAAAATAGCGCCCGCTCCCTGTGTTGGCACCACCACTTCTGCTAAGAGCAAATGGAGATCTAGTCCTTCTGCATCCAGACCTTGGCCAGCCCTGTTTTCTAGGTTGAAGCGCTTGCGGGCCACTTAAAATGACGTGACGGGCCGGATTCAGCACCCGTTTGAAAACAGGAATGGTAACGCCCACAGATTCAGTAATGCAGTTCTAGCAGGAATAACAGAGGAACAGCACAACACAGAGTTATAAGAGAAGATGCTCCAGAATTATTTCACAGGTAACACATAGAATTAATAAAATGGACCTGTCAGGAGATGTCACTGGTCCCCTTTAAAACAGTACCAAACTAATACAATGCTCTGGGAGGATTGACACGGCTGATTTTGACGCTGTTTTTGAAGCGTTTCCGCTCCCAAGACAGCAAAAAAGCCTCCAAAATGGCCTCAGTTCATTTTCACTAATTCCTCTGTAAAACAGCGTTGTAGTTCACGCACAACAAGGTTTTTACACGCGTTTTAGGCACTTCTTTGGACGCTGTTTTGGGCACTGAAAATACCTATGGGAATCAATGGAGAGCTTCAAAACCTCATCCAAAACCTCTGCGCATTTTATAGACACGATTCTCAGCGCGGTTTTTGTCCTGGCTATTAATTTGTATGGGTGAAAAAAGTGTTGAAAACCTCACCCAAAACCTCGCTGAGAAATGTGTCTAAAATCTATTCTGTAGAAGCGAGATTTTGATGCTGTTTTGGTCGCTGAAAATAAGCATCCAAATAAGCCGTGTGAACATACCCTTACACTGTAGCGCATCCTCAGTATAAAGAGGTGATATTTGATAGCTTAGCCTGGAAACACTGTAGGCAAGGCCTCATTCACAACTCGTGTTTGCCCCCACCCACCCAGCTTCCCATTTGAGGGATCTATCTAGATACTGTAAAAACGTATCCCCACTGATCGCATGACAGGGCCACAGACTACTAGAGGGCAAACATAGTCCTTAAAGGGGTTGTCTCACTACAAAGATTAGCTTTCAACATGTAGGGAACACTAAATAAAGAGGTTTTCCAAATATATTGCATTGTTAATTTTTTTTGTTTGTTAAGGAGCTACAAGTCAACAAGTCATTTTATCACCACCTGTGCTCTCTCTGGTTTCCCAAGTGACCGACCTGTGTACTTCTCCCCCCACTGCTGTTTGTTCTATCTGATAGCATGGCGTGACCATCACACAGGTCTCAGCAGCTCACAACCTTGGACAGTGAGAGCTTGTTTGTTATCTGATCTTTCAGACAAAAGCCAGTAATTACTGCTGTTTACTTTAACTCAGATGCCTACCTGGTCCTGACAACATGAGATTTATCTAATTAGCAGAAGTCTGAATACATGGAGCTCATATGCTAATTACAGACAGATTGACCAGGAAGTGACAGAGCAAAGCAGCATTATTTCATTCATATACAAACTTGGAAGGGAGAGGCATGAACTGCACATCCTCACAAAATACGTTTATCTAATGCTTCTCAGCAAAACTTTACAAAAAATGAACAGGAAGTTCTTAGTATACATTTTGATCAAAACGTATAGGCCCACTTGCCACTTCACGGCGACCTCTTTAAAGTGGGACCCTACTCTAAATGGGGGCAGCACTGCATGGCAGCCACCGCCGCAGCAAAAACCACACAGATGAGGGGCACAGCCCAGTGGTTCAACAGCCCCACTGCTACCAGACTTGGCCCTCTGGCTCTGGGCTGCACCACCCCACCAGCACAGCATCACGGCAGCAATGGCCGCCACACAGCACCACCACCACCAAAGGAAAGGTAGACACTGCTCACCTTCCCAGGGCTCCCTGCAAGCTGACTGAAAGGAGCAGGGCATTAACCCTTATACAGACTATTACTAATAAAAAACTAATGTGGAGGAGTGCTAGGAGTGTGAAAAGAGATAGATATATATTCAAACTTGGAAGGGAGAGGCATGGACCGCACATCCTCACAAAATACGTTTATCTAATGCTTCCCAGCAAAACTTTAAAAATGAACAGGAGGTTCTAAGGGTGCTTTCACACGGTGCGGTTTGGGGTTTTGATGCTTTTTGGAGTGTTTTGTGCAGGAAGGAACAGCAATTAATGCTATACATTATTGCACAAAAAACGCATCCAAAAAAAAAGCATAAAAACCGCACCAAAACCGCACCGTGTGAAAGCACCCTTAGTATACTTTTTTATCAAAAACAGCTGTGCCCCTCATCTGTGTGGCTTTTGCTGCGGCGGTGGCTGCCATGCAGTGCTGCCTCCATTTAGTGTAGGGACCCACTTTAAAGAGGTCGCCGTGAACTGGCAAGTGGGCCTATACGTTTTGATCAAAAAGTATACTAAGAACCTCCTGTTCATTTTTTTGTAAAGTTTTGCTGAGAAGCACTAGATAAACGTATTTTGTGAGGATGTGCGGTCCACGTCTCTCCCTTCCTAGTTTGTATCATTTCATTCATGCATCCTATGAAACTTTGAGATGAGACAACCCCTTTAATGGACGATAATTGCCCTGTTTATACAATTTCTGCATCAGACACAACAGCTAAATGGGGCAATAGTCCCACTAGGACTGTGTTTGCCCTATACAAGTCTACAGTGCTGTTGCCGCCCTGATGAGGTATCTACCAAGATCCATCTGTACAGTATCCTAAAGGGGGTAAAAACGAGATGTAAATGGGGCCTAACTGATATGAGAAGGATTTTCAAGCCTGAATAAGGCTGCTTCTTTCACTGACAGCAAGCAGAACTTGGAAGGGTTAAAAACATTTTTTTTTTTTAAAGTACTGTATATTAAAAAGTTCAGAAGTTGTTCACAATACAACAATGAGGCTGTATCTCAATAACTGAAGTGCACTACGAGCTTCCATATGATCACACCTTCAACTTTAGAGATCCACTATAACAATATCACAAACGTGTGTAATTGTCAGTTCATAAAACAGGCTTCAAACTAAAAGCACAATCAATTCAAAGTGAGAATTAGAGACTGGATGAGAAATGCTACTGTACATTTCTCATGGAGTCAGGCACAAATAAAGCCGGGGCGACGGGTGTGGTGCTCGCTGACATGGACACAAAGGCTTGCCTTTATTGCTTCCAGCTCATGCTGCACATAGGCCGGGCGACCACTAGATGGCAGAACGACAATTTTATTGCTTCACACAGGATTTCTTAGAATTTATAAAGAACCTTAACCCAGAATGCACTCACTCCCTGTAGCCCAAGTCTGCATTGGAGGAAGGGCAAGCTAGTTTACATATATAGCCTCTGGTAGGAAGCGCACAGTAAGCGGCATGTAAACCCTCCTAGCCGGGCTTGTAGCACACCTTCTCATAGAAGGGAAATGGGCTCGGGAACCACTGTACAATACACAATTGAATAAGAATTCAAGTATAATAAAATAATGCAACTAACCCCAATGCAAACCAAAAAGTGCCTTAACCGGCAGGAGCAGGCGTCGTGAGAGTTCCCCAGAAGCAAGAACTGAGAATGAAGCAGTTTCTGTAACAGAATGATGCTCTATGACCCACTGAATCATTTATAGCAGACAAAAATATCTCGCCAAACGAGGCCCAGGCGACAGCCGCGATCAATGACACTCTATCATGCTGTGGTAAAGAATAGGTCTGACACAAATCAGCTAGAAGTAATCTGCAGCTCCAGAGGGAAGCGCTCAACCCGATGTAGCCAAAGGATTTCACTCATCAGCGTCTCCATACTACTCAATGGGCAGGGAGAACACGTTCAATACACATAGATTAACCCTTCCAGTTTCTGTACTCTATGATAAGTAGACAACTGCAGGTCTGTGAAAAACTACAACGTACGACAAAAAACAGGCGCGACCATGTCAGCCGGAAAAATCTATGCAATGCCATTCTTTTCCGATGTATAAGGGTAGGTTCACACAGCTGATTTTCAGCGCTGAATAAAGTGCGGGATCCACACCTACGGCCCTGTTCACACGGCTTATTTGGGCGCGGATTGGAGCCGTACTGCGCGCCGTATTTGCGCTGCAGTACGGCTCCAATCCGTCCCTGTCATTACGGTAATCCACTGCTCTCATAGAGAACTATGGATTCCATCGCTCCTTCCCGCTCGGCAAATCCGCCGCGGGGGGAGAAAGTGACGTGCACATTATTTACGGCGCGTACGCGCCGTAAATAATGCATTGTCTATGGGGCCGGCGGGCAGCTCTCCTGCCGCGCCCCCGGCCCTTACTCAAGCCGTAACTGCGGGTGAAATCCATCCCGCAATTACGGCTTGAATAAGCCGTGTGAACATTGCCTAAAAATCACGCCAGCAAGTGCCGATTTTGGACCTGGGTGTGACGCTGATTTCAGAGGTAGACTTAAAGGGGTTGTCCGGCGTTTTTTCCATCTGCGGGCCGCCCGAAAAAGGTTGTGCTTGCACAATCTTCTGTCCGGTTGTCGGACGGAATATGTGCAAGGCAATGTGAAGAGGGAGGGCTTTCTCCGCTCATCACGGAGAAAAGCCATCCCCCCCGCGGCCGGACGTGTGCACGGCCCAAAAGCAGGACAAATATCGGTTGGATAAACCGACCATTATTTGTCCAGTGCTGTGGGGATGAGCCCTTAAACTGGTTCTGTTAAAACAGCCACATTGGAAAACCCCTTTTATTGTAGATTTTTTCATGGACATTGAAGTGAATTGAATTGAGAAAACCCACTACAAGTTTACGCACAACCCTCAATGGATTTGAAAGAGTTGGTCCACACGGCAAGGGTTTTCAGATTTGAAAACCGACCAACCATCCCCATAGATGTTAATACAAAATCCACCCAGTAATCTCCACTGCACGGTTTTTCTACTGGGCGGATTTTTACACCACCAGGGTTGCAAAAAACTTAGAACATGCACAATCTTTTTTGGGGCAGAAGGTGTGCGATTCAATGATTAGGTCGATGGCCGAATCCGCAAAACGGGGACAGAACCATCCCCTGAAACCTATGAATAGACGATAAGATACCAGATTCTTTCATCAGAATCCCACCGGTATTGTTTCTATGCTGTCTGGACAGAACCCAAATGCTGTGGAATTTAAAAAAACTGCACCATATGTCAGATTACATTGGAAAATATCTGAAGCACGTGGATGAGATGTGGAAAATCGAATTTCCTTGCCTGCCAGTTGATTCTGCTATGGATTTAACAGTGAAAATCATCGGAATTTCTGTCCTGAGCATTCCAGTGTAAAGCATCATGCACACAGTAGCACCATGTGAACTGAACTGTACAGTGGCACATTGAGTGGCATACCGTGCTGCATGCTATTATTTTTTTCACAGCTTACCATTGAATTTAGGTAGACACTTGTGTGGAATCAGAGACACACAAAGTTTGGGCCCATTTGTGTGTGCAGGAACTTGTAGTGATAACTATACAATGTAAAATAAGGTCAAGATCGCAAGAAACCGCACTAAGATTGAAGCAGGAGCCTCCAGCAAAATGTGAACATTTCCCAATTATACAACAGCCCTGGTCATATACTATAGATCACGTGTCCAATGTAAGGTCCACAGGCCAAATCCAGCTCACTAGGTCATTTTATGTGGCCCGTAAGAGCTTAGACACAGCGAGCAGGTATAGAAAGCGAGGGTTGCAAAGGTTCAGCTCTCTACCTTCCCTGGAGGATGCAGTCCGCACTTGGCAGAGGCGGTAACACCAGCATAGGAAGCGCATAGACAAAGAAAAAAAGGAACCTGCTCACCTGAGTGAGTGAAAATCTTCACCTGGTTGTGTAGTTGAGGTGCATGGAAATCCTCAAGCACTTATAGCGGCTTCAGAAAAACGTAAATCCAGCACCAATTCTCCGTGTAAAATCCTCTAACTTTTATTTTATTAAAATCTCACAAATACCATATGAGTGCTGCCATCTTGGATCTTTGAGGGTAACCATAAAGCTAATGTGGCTCTCAGTGAAAGGAGTTTAACACCCCTGCTTTAGCCCAACAATCCTCCTGATGATGGCTATTTCACCAGTCAACTCCCTTACCTTAAGGCTAGGTTTACACGGGTTAATGCACGGCATAATTGCGGGACGTATTTCGCCCGCAATTACGTCGTGTGCCCGGCAGCGGGGAGGGGGTGGGGGCGTGGAAGCCCGCCGACCCTATAGACATTCATTATCCATGGCACGTATACTGCCGTGAATAAATGACATGTCACTTCTTCTCCCCGCTCGCCGTATTCGCCGAGCAGGGAGAGAAGATGGAATACATAGGTCTCGATGAGAACTGTGGATTACCGTAATGACTGGGACGGATTTCAGTCTGTAATTTGCGCACTACGGCGTGAATTACAGGCTGAAATGCGTCTCAAAATAAGCCGTGTGAATATGGCCTTACACTTGCACACTTGACTGCACAAGTTTTTAATATGGAAAGGGGAATAAGCTGCTGCAGACACCTATGGCGAAGACTTCCATGCTGAAATCCAACTAGCCAATCATTCCTCCCACCAATATTTCCCATAGAAGGGAGAGCTGGAACACCCCTATAGTATACGTACATTAGATGGTTGCCGGTGTCACCAAAATCAGAATGTTTGGCCATTGTTCATCCTATGTGTATGGCCATGTTCAGAATACAAATCACATACTGTACATGTTATATAAGAGGATAACGATCCACAAAAATATCAAATTCAGGACTTCTTGTTTTTAACAATTAGGGAACCGCTTGTGAATGGAGTGTAATCTAGGCTCCTTCAATGGCTGACTTCAGTCATATATATGGAAATACACTCCAGGAGTTAAATTATTTAGAAGGACTTGAAGACTGGTACAAGGACATCATGATGGCGGATTAGTCGCCCCTCACATCACCGGGAGTTAAATACTCACATGACATATCTGTGAACACGCCTGAGGAAGGGGCGGAGCCCCGAAATGTCGCGTCTCGTGCACATGCTGTATCAGGACTGAAAACGCTGCCTTGCTATGAGCTTTGCCTAAGCCATATGGATAAATCGCCATAAGGGTACTCCTGAATGATCTTTGCAGACGATACTAAGCTCTGTAAAGTAATCAACACAATTAAGTAGATAAAATTTTTATTACAAAGGGATTCTGGATAAAGTTGGCCTGGCAGGGAAATGGCAGATGAGGTTTTAACACTGATAAATGCAAGGTTATCCCATGGGGAAGAGAATCCATTACAGATTACATTTAAATGGAAAAACACTGGGGGAAAAGTGACATGAGAAGGATTGGGGAAACCGGTGGCATAAACTTAAATTTTAGCAGCCAGTGCAACAGCAGCTCCAAGGCAAATAGGACATGGGTGCATTAAAGGGATAGAGGCACATGATGAGCACTTATTCCCCCATTATACAATCACGGGGTTAGCCCCCAAACGGGAAATTGGAACTTTTTTTGGGCACCAGTCCGGGAAAACTTGTAGACTTGAACAGGTACAAAGGCGGGAAAACAAAAAAAATAAAAGGACTGGGGTGGACTACAGAAACACAAAAGATTGGGCAAGTTTGGGGGTTTAAATTTTAGTTTAGAAAAAGAAGGCTTCGGGGGGACATAATAAAATTTTTAAATACATCAAAGGCAATAAAGATCTCTCCCAAGATTTTTTTTATACCCCGGGGCTGTATCTAGAAAAAGGGGGGGCATCCTCAACGTTTTTGAGGAATGAAAGTTTTCTACATAAACAAGAAAGGGAATTCTTTACTGTAAGACATGAGACTAGGAATTTCTCTCCCAAGGGACTTGTCATGGTAATTTAATAACCGAGTTCAAAAAGGGTTTGGATGCTTTCGGGACGTAATAATATAACAATTATATGACTAGATTTGGAAGGGGGCAGATCTAGGGATTTTTCTGATTGCCAGATTTGGGGTCAGGAAGGAAATTTTTTCCCCAAAATGAGGACAATTTGGGGTTCTACCTCATTGGGGGTTTTTTTGGGCCCTTTCCCCTGATCAACACCTAGCACAACAGGCGAACTAGATGGGCACCTTGTCTTTTTTTAGCCTTAAAACAAGAAACTATGAAAGGGGGACCCCAAAACCGCAAGTGTTTTATTTGATATACCGGGTTTTTTCACTTAGTATATTTTTTTACAAGGGGGGCCCCCGAAGAAACCTAATAAAAGGGTACCAATTTTTCTAAAAAGTGAGTGTATTTTCCATATATATACGAGGATAACGTCTTTTCTCCAGGCTACAGTGTGTAGTGTTGTAGCCTGGAGAAAAGACAGTGAATGGAGATGGGACACCTCCCATATTCTGCTCCGTGGCCCCACTTCTACTTATTGCATGCAGTACTGTACATGTTATAGCTCAGTTACAGGCTCCTGAAGTACAAAGAATGAAGCTAAAGAAAGATATATATGACGTGACGCCTGATACGCAGTCCGATCACATCTTTCCCCCTTTTCTGAAGGCCCCGGGGCGCCATCTGCAACTCTTTATTTTCCACTTCCAGTATCTTTTTGATTAATCCATCTTTCTTTAACTTTTCCCAAATTCCTGTGTTCTGTTAAGTTAATAAATCCGTTTACAAGGGTCTCCAAATACAGAAAATCGTCAAAAATTTTAAAATTTCAGGAACCACAAACAGTCATTTGAAAGCCCCTATAATCTACGGCAGGTGCTCGAATGTTGTTGCTGCCCCTCTAATCCTGGCACCACTAAGAAATAAGAAAATTCCTATGAGCCCAAAAACCCCAACATATAATTAAAATCAACCCAAATCCTAGTCTTTTGCCCCCTAGGGTACGTCTATACAGCATGTTAAAATGTCGTCCAAAGTTTGACACCAATTTAACATCGCTGGGCGGGGTGTTTTTTGGTGCGGGTTTTCCTAAAAAAAGTGGGGCATTTTTCGGATTTGCCGTTTTCCCCACATTGAAGTGCGAGAATCCGACAGCAAAATTTTGCGAAGGACCGGGGAAAAAATTTTGTCGCTAACTATAGCACAGATTTTCTATTGCAGTCTATGGGGCACTGGCGGGGCTGCCATCAGTCATCTATTAACCGTTTCCGGGCCCCATGCAGCCAAATCAAATTGGGCTCCCACCCATTGCTAGTTCCTGTTTTTTAACATATCAGTGGGCCCCTTTTTGATTAGTGCCCCTGATAGGAGTACTGGCCTACTGGCACCCCTGGGTACTGGTTACAGTCTTAATTTTCGGCGGATTCAAAATACTGAATTAGACGAAAATCTGACCAAAAACCAGTGCTGTGTAGACATAGCCTTAAAGTGGTTTTTCCAAGAAGTGAGTTCCTCACCTAACAGGCTGATACTCCCCACCTGAGGCGTGAAAAAAGGGTGTTGCGTGTCTGTGTTTAAAAACACAAGTACCACCACTGTGATGTCACCTCCCATGCACGCTCCTGATACTCAGTCTCTGTATTTGAGAAAACATTGTTTGGCTAATCCACAGAGGAGGACTGTATTATGTACAAGCTATATGCGTTTAATTCTCCCTCTTCTGTGCTCAGGAGAGACGATAAGCTCAGCAGGCAGGGTCTTTCGGCTGCATTGTTTTTTTTAAATCTGTGACGCTAAGAAAAATTTTGGAAATGCCTTCTTGGCGCCTAAAATGTGCATTTTACGAGTATAATTTATTTACTTATTCAAAACTGTATTGAAAATTAGACATCAGAATACAACCACATAAATAGTCACGAGAATTGGCATAGAGAACTGTCAAATGTGCCCAAGAGAAGCACTTACAGAAAGAAGACAATTCTAATTCAAGCTAAATGGGTAACCTCAGCATTAGACAAAAACACCAAATATATGAAATATGTAATACTAATGAGGTGAACATTAACAAGCGTCATTGTTTCATTTACACCAAATAGACACTTGTTTTTCCTTGCATTTTCTATGGCACAAACACATCAAAACACACAAAAAAGGGCCACGTATTTTTCAGCATCCTTTCTAAGAAGTGTGAACAAGGCCCTAGAGGAAAAAAAAATAATTACTATATATAAGCTGACTCAGCACATTTTTTATGCTGAAAGAGCCTCCCTCGGCTTATACTCGAGTTCTATGTATCCAAAGTACAACTCACCTCAGCAGGAAGTGCTGGAGAGTGCTTCCAGGACCTGTGATGATATCATACATAGAGGGGAGGGGAGTCATGTGACTGCTGTGTGCTTCCAGGACATGTGATGATGTCACACGTGTGGGTGGGGGGGCCTGTTAGAAGGACATTGATAATGGAGGGGTCTAAACAGCAAGGGCAAAAGGTTGCAGCTCTAAAGGGTTAAACTGTCAGTAAAAAAGATAAACATGCTCCTGTGCTGCTGATAAGACACAACAGGGAATGACATCACCATCCCGGGAAAGGCTGCTAAAGCAGACAGAGGTAGTCAATAAGATAGTGAAGCTTGTACACAGAATGAGATGACTACTGTTTTAACTGTGAAGATATGCAAACTCATAACTGCAATGTATTTGGTAATCTTTACTTGCTTTTGCCTACATGTATAAAGTGAATAAATTTGGTGAGAAAACCCTTTTGAAAGCTCTGTAGCCTCTTGACAATCTTTCTTTCACAGCAGAACTACATCACACCCACAAAGGGACCTCAGTGGGGCCACACCAATCATAATAGTAAGGCACATTCTTCCAGCCTTTATTGTAATGTGTCCTTTTTTAATTCCAGCATTTCCTCTGCTCGTATAATATTTTTTTTCAGGATAACACGCAAACAATAGTTATAAATAGAGAATGGTGTATTCAGGTCGGCTGTGAAGGCCAAGGTTATTTTATCCATCAGGAGCAGCTCTTTCTTTTCCAGGGTATTTCCTTTCACTGCATGTTGAGTGCACTGCAGGCTGCCGTTCCCACTGAGCGCCCATTCACATTTCCAAAACGTCCCTTGCATTTTTTTTTCTACAAGGTTATTAACTTACGTCTTATAATCTGCCTTCTCTCTAACAAGCCCTGTCTTGGACTTCAAAATGGAGATCGAACTGGGATAACTTATAGATTGACATGCATTTGTTTTCCTGGTCTATCACATTACAGTAAATAATATACCATGGTACATACAAAAGAAACCGACGACGGCAAGGGCTGCGCGCGACCACTGCAGGCAGGCACGGCACACCACGACTGCAGGCAGGCACCGCATACCACGACTGCGGGCAGGCACCGCAAACCACGACTGCAGGCAGGCACCGCACACCACCACTGCAGGCAGGCACCGCACACCACGACTGCAAGCAGGCACCGGCACACCACGACTGCAGGCAGGGTCGGCACTCCACGACTGCAGGCTGGCTCGGCACACCTCGACTGCAGGCAGGCACGTCAAACCACGACTGCTGGCAGGCACGGCACACCTCGTCTGCAGGCAGGCACGGCACACCACGACTGCAGGCAGGCGCCGCATACCACGACTGCAGGCAGGCGCCGCATACCACGACTGCAGGCAGGCTCCGCATCCCACGACTGCAGGCAGGCCCGGCAGGCCACGACTGCAGGCAGGCACGGCACTGCATACCACGACTGCAGGCAGGCAGGCACTGCATACCACGACTGCAGGCAGGCAGGCACTGCATACCACGACTACCTGCAGGCAGGCAGGCACTGCATACCACGACTGCAGGCAGGCGCCGCCCACCACGACTGCAGGCAGGCGCCGCCCACCACGACTGCAGGCAGGCAGGGCTGCATACCACGACTGCGAGGCAGGCGCCGCATTACCACGACTGCAAGCAGGCATGCACTTCATACCACGACTGCAGGCAGGCACTGCATACCACGACTGCAGGCAGGCACTGCATACCACGACTGCAGGCAGGCACTGCATACCACGACTGCAGGCAGGCACTGCATACCACGACTGCAGGCAGGCACGGCATACCACGACTGCAGGCAGGCACTGCATTACCACGACTGCAGGCAGGACACTGCATACCACGACTGACAGGCAGGCCTGCATACCACACGACTGCAAGCAGGCAGGCAGCGCATACCAACTGACTGAGCAGGCAGGCACCGCATACCACGACTGCAGGCAGGCACCTGCATACCACGACTGCAGGCAGGCAGGCGCCGCATACCACGACTGCAGGCAGGCAGGCGCCGCATACCACGACTGCAGGCAGGCAGGCGCCGCATACCACGACTGCAGGCAGGCAGGCGCCGCATACCACGACTGCAGGCAGGCAGGCGCCGCATACCACGACTGCAGGCAGGCAGGCGCCGCATACCACGACTGCAGGCAGGCACGGCATACCACGACTGCAAGCAGGCACTGCATACCACGACTGCAGGCAGGCACTGCATACCACGACTGCAAGCAGGCAGGCACGGCATACCACGACTGCAAGCAGGCAGGCACGGCATACCACGACTGCAAGCAGGCAGGCACGGCATGCCACGACTACCTGCAGGCAGGCACGGCATACCACGACTACCTGCAGGCAAGCAGGCACGGCATACCACGACTACCTGCAGGCAAGCAGGCACGGCATACCACGACTACCTGCAGGCAAGCAGGCACGGCATACCACGACTACCTGCAGGCAAGCAGGCACGGCATACCACGACTACCTGCAGGCAGGCACGGCCCACCACGACAGGAAGCATGTACCTTCTAAAGCTTATACTTAGGCCCCATTCACATCACGTTTTCTGCCTCCGTCACAGGTATCCATCAATGTACCTCGAAAAACAGATACTGCAGCCTGGCCACGACAGAGCCACAGGAAACAAGAGGAGAAACGTAATCTCTTTTAGACTGCAATAACTATTTCTCGGGCATTTTTTAGGTGTCAGGTACAAAAACTCTTTTATACCTTACACATTCAAAATACACCATTGTTCAACTGAGCAAATACAGCCCAAAACACACTACATTTTCTCTAGACACTCATACGGCTGCACTGTGGTATATGTCGGGATACTCGGGTAAAGGTAGACCTGCAATGGAGGTGATGTGAATAAGACCTTTCCTTCTCTCTGTGCTGTGCATGATGTATCACACTACAGTTCCATCTTGGCTTTGATACCGATGTCGGTCAATCATCAGTGGTGAACAAAAGGATGAAAGTTGTGAAGTATGGGGATTTCTACAATTGCCCCTTAGGCTATGTTTACACTGTGCTTTTTGACCACATATTTGGAAACATAGTAGGCCCCTATTACACACCACAGTACCCATCATAAGCCTCGCTAATAAGTGCCCCATTGTTTTCAAAGGAAGTAAGCCCAACTGTGCACATAGTATGTATTTAAATTCATCGTATTAAAATAGGTGATGAAAGTGTCATGTACACAAAACGCACACTTTTTAAAAAAATGTTTTTACTTGGTGCCTTTTGATGCACAAACGAGTAAAAAAACAAAAAAACACACAAATTAAAGGGGTTGTCTCACTACACTGATTCATCTTACCTCCTGTTTTCTTAGTTTCACTTTTAACTCAGGGGCGTGTTTACTGGCTTCTACTAGGCTGCAGTAGAAGCCAGGTCTGTAGCTATAGCAACCAGTGCTGGCAGCCTATCAGGTGAGCTCAAACAGGTCTGTAGCTATAGCAACCTGAGGAGGAGATGCAGCCCATACAGGAGGGGATATCTAGGAATAGGTAGGACACTGTTAATGGACACATATTACAAAGTGACTTGTTTTTCCAAAATCTTTAACATAAAAAGCAGCAATCCTTTAAAAAACACACCTATAAAATACACATGGAAAGTCCACATAACTCACCATGCATACATTTTTCAGCATCCTTTTACGAAGTATAAGCAGAAATCCTAATTCCTTAGAATAATTCTACCTGTGTAGTAATAAATATGCAGCCACAATCATGTTTTGGCAGCTAAAGCAATCATTTCTGATAAATTAAGGGAGTTTTCCAAGACATTTAAAAACCTTCCTCCCACTGTGCTAAAATAGAAAATTAACCCAAACTTAGAAACATTAACACTCTTCCAGGACTGCCAGTGCTCCCCCCAGACCCTCATTGATGACATCACGTTCATGCATCACCTGATGCTGCAGCCAATCACTGACCTCTGTGGTCACATACCTACATGTACATCATGTGACCACAGAGGCCAGTGATTGGCTGCAGCATCAGGTGATGCATGAATGTGATGTCATCTGTGAAGGACTGGAGGGGGCACTGGAGTTCTGGCAGAGGTGGAACGGTAGTGATGGGAGAGGTAAGGATAGGTTCATTTTCTATTTCAGCAGAGTGGTAGGGAGGTTTTTAAAACTCTTAGAAAACCCCTTTAACAGACAATAGCGCCTAGAAATAGGATGTGAATGGGGCCTAAGCCTTTCCTCTTCTCTGTACCTTGCACACACTATAGTTACATCTTTGCTATGATGCCAATGTTGGCATGTGCTCAGGAACAAAAAGATGACATGTTGTGAAGTAAGTCAATTTCTCCAAAGCTGCCCCCCTCCAGAGAGCAAACAGTTCTGGTAATTGCAGAGACCGTTTTGCTGCAGGTCTGATACGAGCAGGTTATTCCAGTATTACAGAGCTATATTTCAGCTACTATATCTGCAGTTCATGGTCAAGAACACTTAAAGGGGATGTATCACTTCTTTAGTTCAGCTGATTCATACTGCTCTCAGCTTCTCAACTGTAGAAATGCAGGGGGGTTTCTTCCCCTCCCAGCAGGGTGACATCATCCCCCCTTCACTGTTCATGCTGGCTCCCGAGACTCCCCCCTCTCTGAGTCCACATGTCACTGTGTCTCTCCCTATGCAGTCTGATTTATAAGAGCTGTATACATACCACAGGCTGCATTCAATCTAGACTGAGCACTGATCTTGTCTCCTCTCACAGCTGGAGATTTGTTACAGTTGAATCCAGCTTTCTATGAACCGCACAGATCTCGTTTCTATGCAGGAGAGTTAGGCACCGAGACACAACTGTTATGTTTTCTGATTGTAGAATCTGCTGCAGTATGTTTCTGCTAGGTGTGCAGAGAGAAGTTGCTACGGCCCCTTAATCTGAGTCAGAGAGGCAGGGATCGACACACAATTGTGCCGTTTCCTGATTGTAGAAGCCCTGCAATGTTAATCTGTTTCTTCTGGCTGTGCAGAGTGAAAATGTGCCGGTCCCTTACTCTGAGTTAGAGAGACAGGAATGCTCGCTCCTGTGAATACGACCAGGGAGCAAGACAGAATGTAAATGAGCTCTCAGCTAGTGAAATGCAAGAAGGAGGGATCCGACCAGCATTGGAGATCAGTGTAAACAGAAGATAAGGGATCCTGTGATAACAAGACAGCTTTGCTAATGACATCCAATTGCAAAGTTACTTTTTTTTCACTGTCCCCTTATTCTGAAGACCATTTAATGAAATGATACAACCCCTTTAAAAGACACTACCAGATTCAATGGCTCTGCTCAGCTCAAGATCTAAATCACTACAGCAAGTGCCTTGAAAGCTCCTATAATCCTAGCAGACTGCTTCTTCACAAGCAACATCCAAGAATAAATAGTCAGGATTGGCCTTTGGGACCAGAAGAAGTTTTTTTTGTTTAGTATTAAGGAAATGCAAGGAAAAAAGTCATCCCGGCATTTCATTATTTTTAGTAACACAGCACTGAGCTGAACCTTCTCATGAGAATAGATTGTAATAGAACATACACACTGTAACTCAAGTCACCATGAGAGATGATCTTTGTGCACAGAAAATCTTCCATTTAGTATAGTGGCCCAACAATGTCACTCCCATGTGAGGCCACGAGAGCGATGGAAGCCACAGGGCAGACTATTCTGGGAAATGACACAGCCCTTTAACATTAGCTATCAAATGGGGTGTCAGCACTAAGACCCTTAAAGGAGTTTTCTCGCTACGAAGATCATAGCTGAAAAGGAGGGGACCGAAAATCTAAGCATGTCTGTCATTGGTTGCCATAAGTCCTACGGTTTAAGAGAGCAGGCTGTTTGTTTAGTGCTTGGGAACGAAGTGAGAGCTCCGGTCGGGTAATGCCCAGGTCCCGCCCCCGGTCGTGATCGGGACCGCGCGTTCGAGGGAGATGCAGGAAAGAGGTTGCAGACGGGAGCGTGCAGGGGCGAGAGAGATTTCACTGACAGCAAGCAATGGTAGGTGCGATGTATGCGTGCGGGGTGAGATTTTTCACCGACAGCAATCAGCGGTAAGTGCGACGTATGCCTGCGGGGTGAGATTTTTCACTGACAGCAATCAGTGGTAAGTGCAACGTATGCCTGCGGGGTGAGATTTTTCACTGACAGCAATCAGTGGTAGGTGCAACGTATGCATGCGGGGTGAGATTTTTCACTGACAGCAAACAGTGGTAAGTGCGGAGTATGCGTGCAGGTTGAGATTTTTCACTGACCGCAATCAGTGGTAGGTGCGACGTATGCATGAGGTTTGAGATTTTTCACTGACAGCAATCAGTGTTAGGTGCGACGCATGCATGCGGGGTGAAATTTTTCACTGACAGCAATCAGTGGTAGGTGCGACGCATGCATGCGGGGTGAGATTTTTCACTGACAGCAATCAGTGGTAGGTGCAACGTATGCATGCAGGGTGAGATTTTTCACTGACAGCAATCAGTGGTAGGTGAAACGTATGCATGCAAGGTGAGATTTTTCACTGACAGCAATCAGTGGTAGGTGAAACGTATGCATGCAAGGTGAGATTTTTCACTGACAGCAAACAGTGGTAAGTGCGGCGTATGCGTGCAGGGTGAGATTTTTCACTGACAGCAATCAGTGTTAGGTGCGACGCATGCATGCGGGGTGAGATTTTTCACTGACAGCAATCAGTGTTAGGTGCGACGCATGCATGCGGGGTGAGATTTTTCACTGACCGCAATCAGTGTTAGGTGCGACGCATGCATGCGGGGTGAGATTTTTCACTGACAGCAATCAGTGGTAGGTTCGACGTATGCATGCGGGGTGATATTTTTCACTGACAGCAATCGGAGGTTCTGCAGCAGAGAGATCATGTGCAGTCCCATGTAAACACAAACAGATAAAGCGTGTAGTTTTGTTCTGCAGCTCTGTAGATGTCAGAGGTGTAATAATCTGCAGGACATACCACTGTGTGAGAGACAGAGGAAAAAAAAAAATCACCCATCTTTCCGAGAGTCCTGAATGTCAAATGCCCATTCTAATTACAAAGTATGTAGAGAGAGCGAGAAATGCATACACTATGGAGTTACACTTGGCTTTTCACTTCCAATGATTCCAATGACAGCTGAGAACCTCTCCCTTCCCCCAGCTCACACAGAATTAATTCTCACGTGCACACTTTGGGGCGTGTCTGCAGAGAGAGAAGATACGTCCTGCTGGGAGGAGAAACACGCCCCTCCATTTCACAAGCTCTGCTTAACAACCAGTATAAACAGCTGCCAAACCGTGAAATGAGAATACCCCTTTAATAAAATCATCTTGTGACATGCCTCTATGACACATCAAAAGATGGATACTTGTACAGAAAGGAGCAAATGTAAAAGCACGGGAGAAGCCTTGGAGACTGTTGTGTGAGGAGCTTACAAGAGGAGAGCAGAAAAGAAGGTCCTGTGTGAAACAGAGATTGTGTGAGGGAGGTATCTATAGATTAAGGCAGAGATGTATGGAGGGGAGAGGTTATGGCGAGTCTTGTAGGTCATGGTTAGTAATCTGAACTGTATTCGCTGGGCAATGTTAGTCAGGGATTGGCGGAGGGGAGAGGCAGAGGAGTAGCGAGGAGCAAGAGGTGGATGAGATTGGCAGTGGAGTTGAGGATAGTATGAAGGGGGCAAGAGTGCTAGATGGGAGGCCACAGAGAAGGTTGCAGTAGTCTAGGCGAGAAATGACAAGGGCATGGACCAGAATGCATGAGGGGTAAGGAAGGAGGAGATTCGTAAAATATTTTTCAGGTGGAGGCGGCAGGCAGAGGTGAGGGCTTGGATTGCGGTTTGAAGAACAGATTGGAGTCAAAGGTTATCCCAATGCAGCGGACCTGTGGAGCTGGTGAGAGGGTGTAGCCATTGACAGTGATAGAGAGATCAGGTGGAGGGATGGAGTGGGACGGAGGAAAGATGATAAAGTCAGTTTTCTCCACGTTTAGTTTTAGGAGACGGGAGGAGAAGGAGGATATGCGTGATACACAGTCTGGGATCTGGGAGAGCAGAGTGTTAATTTCTGGGCCGGAGATGTAGAGTTGGGTGTCGGCAGCATAAAGGTAGTAGTGAAAGCCGTGTGATGCTATGAGCTGACCCAGGCCAAGAGATTAGATAGAGAAGAATAGCGGGCCCAGGACACCAACAAAGAGCGAGCGAGAGGAGGTGGTGGTGCGGGAGTGAGAGACGCTGAATGTCCAAACAGTGAAGTATGAGGAGATCCAGGAAAGGGCCAAGTCTATGATGCTGAGGGACGAGAGGATGTGTAGCAGGAGGGAGTGGTTGATTGTGTGGAAGGCAGAGGACAGGTCTAAGGGGAGAACGACAGACTAGTGGCATAAAGCTTTACCAGTTACTTGGTCAAGAACGCGCTAAATGGTTCCCTTTATTTTTTTAGTAAATTACTTGAAAATGTTTTTTTTCTAAAAATGACATCTCCTTTACTACTTGTTTGTGGGGGTGAACGTTTCAGGTTGGGAAATTTTTCTGGTCTCTACTTTTAGCGAGGATGCCACATTTGCTCTTCCAACAGGTGCTCACCCTGGTCAGCCGCTATGAAAAATCCCTTTTTCACTTGAACTAGTTTTCAGAAATTTCCCTTAAGTGCTCACACTTTTATATTCTTTGTAGAAATTTGGACATTGAAAGGCGATCCCCATGACTACAGCTCCAAGTGTCTTGAGTACATCCACAAAGGAAGAATGAGTACATATTTGAGAAGTCATAAAATGACGCTGCTATACAGCCCTTATTTTACTACCAACCTAGGGATTTTTATTCTGATTTAGATCAATTTAAGGGTAATATACTGATGTATCGCAAAGAGCAGACGCCTTAAAGACTTAAGGGAAAACAGTGACGGTCCTCTCCTTAAAACCTTTAAAAAAAATACAGAAATAAATGGGGTATAGGACTTGCATGTAAGGACTCCTTCCACTGCCGATAGCAATGGAGTCTATACATTGCCAAATTTTCAGATCGTAAATGTCTACGCAAATGATCATTAATAACGTACAATCATTTGTGCGGCTATTCACTTTTATTATTGTCGGCAGGCCATCCGCTGTTGGTACAAGGAGATGTACTGCCAACAAACAAGGATTTTTACCTCTGCAGAAAAGATATGGTCAATGAATATTACTTTATTCATTGGCCAATTGCAGGGCCTGGTACACAGTGCAATTTAACAGGAAGGAACGTCTGGCCAATAATAGCCCATGTAAAAGGCCCTTAATGGGGTACTCCCACCTTACTGATTAGCTTTACAGGTAAATGAAGATGATTACTAAATGCATTGCTGTTCTGATTTTGCTTTATTTCACTTAGAACAGTTCTCATCTCCTGTTTGTTTATACAAGCTTCTCTAGTTGCCGACCACTGTCTGCCCTAGCGGCACTGGACGGGATGGTGACCTCACTTCCTGCTGTATCTTAGCAGCAAAGGAGCTTGTTTATCTTTCTTGCTGACCAGCTTTAAGCTCTATGACCTTTTACTCTGCTGTTAAAAAAACCTAAATCACCAATGTCCCTCTAGAAATTGCAGAGCCGACATGTCAGTCTCGACTGTTGAACCACCCACAGCCTGAACAGGAAGTGGAAGCCTGAAGCTGGCTATGAAGAACAGATTCTGTGAAACAGCCAGATGAAAAAAACAAAACAAAAAAAAAACCACACCTTTAAATCCAACATCTCAGTTCTGGCTGCTATATTTCTCTTTCTGGGAACTGGGATCAGAATTTCTGGTGTCACTTGCCTCCAGCTTTCTATTTCCATGGAAGTAGGAACACAGGATGTATGACAGGCATCCTCAAACTGCGGCCCTCCAGCTGTTGGAAAACTACAACTCCCATCATGCGTTTAAATAATCCATAACAGTGGCAATGATGGGAGTTGTAGTTTCTCAACAGCTGGAGGGCTGCAGTTTGAGGATGCCTGATGTATAACAATGAGGGAGTAGAATCCACATTGTCCCTGTACTGATGGGCACTAAGAGCCTATAAAACATCTCTAGAGAGAAGCTGAAGTATAAAGTAATAGGAAGAATGGAAAGGCAAAGCACAAAAAGATGTTCCTCAAACTCTACATACAAACCACCAGTAACAGGAGACAGCGCCATCCAGACCCGTTATGCCCTATTCAGTTATAAAGCTACACTGAGGACTTATGGTGCCAAGAAAATCGCTTCAGATGCAGAAAAGTTAATGGAAGGAAATGTATTCCAACAAATTCTATTTTTAAGACACAAAAGAAGCTTTCCCACCATATGCTGAATAGCTGAAGGGAAGCAGCAAATAGGATTACAAATACCTGCACATTTAGAGAGTGCTTTCAACAAGGAAAGCAAGCAGAGCGGATGATATTATCTGTACAATGGCTTTTGTTCCATTTCATGTAAAAATAACTAAATCGCCATGAAGCACAGTAATAGAAGTGCCCTGTACATGTGTGAGACTCCAGTGATGACACCTGCTAAATGCCTGCTCCCTAAATATTCTCAGACTTCAGATTTCTGGGCGAGCTAGAATTCAGAGGATTTGCATGGTAAAGGGACTTAAAGGGGTTGTCTCGCTACAAAGAATAGCTTTCAAATTGTAGGGAACACAAAATAAAGACATTTTCCAAATATATTGCTTTGTTCCTCTGTTTTCCCTAAGGAGATACAAGTGAATTTATGACCTCCCTGGCTATTTCAGTTCCCTCAGTAACAGACCTGTAAACAATTCTCCCCCTGCTGTTTGTTCAATGAGATAACAGTAAGTGATGTCATCACACAGGTGGCCACAGTGTCCTGTGCTGCTCAGCAGTAAAAAGCTTGATTTATGTAAAATAAACAGAACTGTACTAATTACAGGCTTTTGTTTTGGGGATCAGATAAGAAGTCCTGTTAGTAGTTTGAGAAGCTAATCTGATCTAATTAGCAACTGAAAGCACAGCAAGGCACAGAGCTGTACAAGCATGGAGCTTATGCAAATAAGTCAGTCTGAACCAGGAAGTGACAGAGTATTTCATTCATGCATTCTCTGAAACTCTGAAGGGAGACAACTCCTTTAATGAGAGATTTGCATGTGGCACAAGCTAAATGTGCGCTATCTGGGCGGTGAAAAGGCTTATTTTTTCAGCGCTGTAGAGAAGTGGCGTGTCAACTCTCACGAGTAAAATGCGGATAGGAATCAATGGAGAGCTTCAAACCCTCGTCTACAAGCCTGGTGCATCTTTGAAAAGGTTTTGACTTGTTTTTTGGATGCGGATCCGCGGCCAAAGTCCCAACCTATTCAAAATTGGATAGTGTCAATACAAACCACGTCTACAACGGCACCAAAAATCGCAAAAACGGCAAAATATGAGGCAGTTTTCAGATGAGTGTTTAAAGTGGATTTGGACGCTGATCAGGGACAGCAAGAGTCTGGCTGGGTATACTAGCAGTCAGACCATGTCAGCACGGTCTAGAGTGGCAATACAAATGTAGTATATACAACACAATACAAAACCTTTACCCATGGAAAGTAGTTGAGCTTATCCTTGTGTATGCCCAATCCCCAAACAGCATTTCCAGAATAAAATTAGTCATGGCCAAAAATGTTGTACCAGGGCCATGATCACTGATGCTGTGCTAAACGGACAAATAATGATCTAATATTTACTACAAAAAATCAATATAGCAAGGTATATAATAAACCACAGCTTGACCAATGTGCATGCTGCCAATGTATAAATCAAGTGTACAGTATACAACCTATTACACTACCAGCAGCAGGACACCAGGGTAAGGGTTAATAACTTCAGTAGAGTATCTGGCTTTATTCCAAGGTTTGCTGTAATGAAGAAGCTGAACTATGGAAGGGAAGGGCAATTCCAAAACTAAAAATATATTACAAGTTGCACTTTCCTAATCCACCATGTGAACTTTTCTCTTAGACCAGAGGACCTATGGGTTTCCTATTAAACTGCTCCCCAGGAATACTGGCGTAATAGCTCGTCAGGCTTCACCAGCCATGTAATGTAAGGAGTGTAGAGGTTTCAATGATAACTCGGAGCCTGCATCCGAGGACTTCTTTTAGCAGTGACATCACTATGAGCATTAATCCCATACTGTGACATCACTGCATCTATTATCCCTGTACTATGATATCACTGCATCTATTATCCCTGTACTGTGACATCACTGACTTCACACCTGTATGTAAAGTGTAGAGGTTTCAATGGTCACTGGGCCATGCATCCGAGGACTTCTTTTAGCAGTGACATCACTATGAGCATTAATCCCATACTGTGACATCACTGCATCTATTATCCCTGTACTGTGACATCACTGCATCTATTATCCCTGTACTGTGACATCACTGCATCTATTATCCCTGTACTATGATATCACTGTATTTATTAACCCTGCACTGTGACATCATTATTTATTATCATTGCTGTTGGAAATCATCGTATATTACCAGGGTTGGGTAACATAATGCAATGACATCACTTTAAGTATCTAAGAGCGTAAAGGGGTTTTAAAAGACCCTTTTGTAGAATACCCATCTCAGCTATAGTTACTGCGTAACGTGAATGTGTGATTGATGGGGTTTCTACCAATCCCTAAAACAAGGGCCCTGAGAGCTGTACTCGGAATATATTTGTCACTCCCATAGACTTTGTACAGAGGAGCAGTGCACATATTCGACCACTTCCTCACTGCACTAACACAGTAAGGAAAAAAGGGAGGCTCTGGGCCCCTGTTTCAGTGATCATGGGGGTCCCAGCAGTGTTAACGCAGTGATCAGACATTTATCTCCTAACCTGTGGATAGGCGATACATGGCTATCATGGGAAAACCCCTTTAGAATATGGGGTACAGAAGTTGCAGTCATGCCGCTGGTGGCCCTTTGGTTCCAGTACTATAAATTACATATATGGTAAAGTTGGAGCCCCTGTTAAAGGGGTTGTCTCACTACAAGGATTGCTTTTTATGTTAAAGATCTTGCAAAAACAAGTCTCTTTGCAATATATGTCCATTAACTGTGTCCTACCTGTTCCTAGATATCCCCTCTGGTATGGGCTGCATCAGCTCCTCAGGTCACTATAGCTACAAACCTGTTTGATCTCTCACAATAGGCTGCCAGCATTGTTTGCTATGGCTACAGACCTGGCTTCTACTACAGTCTAATGGAAGCCAGTAAACACACCCCTGAATTCATAATGAAACCAAGAAAACAGGACAGAGGTAAGACGAATCAGATGAATCAATGTAGTGAGACAACCCCTTTAAGGAGTTTGAATCAGAAACCAGAAACTTGAGGTGATGTCTCTGTATAATACTGGGTGTCTCAACATACATGACAGTGTACTACAACATCTACTAAGGACTGAGGCACAGATTCAGTTGTGTAACCCAGTAATTTATTAAAGGGGTTTTGCCACGAAGTAAACTTGACGTGGGAAGCTTGCAAATGAAATAACAAACATTTGCACCATTCTTTATTATTAAAAATTCTGGACATTTTTTGTTTTAGCTGCTCCTTTAGTGATCCATTGTTTACAGTTCATCTCCAAGGGATACGACCAGGGCTGAGAGCGTCCTCAGTCCTGGTTGCACATGCTCAGACATCACCTCTCCTCTCAGGCAGCTACTGAGTGTTCAAACCCCAAGTGCTCCCATCCTCTGTTCTCCTTAGTAATTAGTCAAACAGTGCAAATAAATAAAAAAAGAAACCTCAATGAGGTATGTGCATAGATAAAGAGAAAACAAAACAAAACACAGGTTTGGTTCCTGCAGGGATTTGAACAGAGGACCCTTGGTGCTGTGAAGCAAAAACATTACCTTTCAGCTACTCACAATGCTTTACATAAACAGACCTTTATTTGAGTACAGAGAGGAAAGGCATGGTGATGTCATCCTGCTGGGTCACATGATATGCAATTCCAACAAACCACACACGCCCCCTTCTGAGCACACAGAGCTGAAGAGCTGGATACAGGAGGTATGAGATGAGATTGTGGCAAAACCCCTTTAAGTGAAGGAAGAAGCAACTTCCTACTCTACAGGTGAAATACTTGAATACTAGTCGCAGGTGAATAAAATGCTGCTCTGTGATGTTGTCGAGAATTAACAGATTTTTATATACAATCCAAAAAATCTAACAATCCTACCTTGGGTTTGAGGGATATAAGGAGCCAGGAGCTTTGCCCTTTTCTTTTCATAGCCCTTCTGCGTAATATCTCCTGTAAACAAAAGCACAGAAAAGAATAAAATGGCAGATCAATGTAAAACACCCACCAACCACAAAAACACTACAGCATACAAAGAAGAGATTACCACAGGAGACGTATCACCACATCCAAATCAATGGAAATCAAATCCCCTGGGGCTATATGGTGAGTGACAGATTGGCCGTGTGTTTGAATACTCTAATAAATATGGAGCACAAAGCCGAATCTTTCCTCACTGGACATGAGGGTGTCACTCCATGGGACATACAATACATGGAAATCTCTAAAGAAGCATCTATGCTATCTATAATACACGAAAAAAACTTTTGAGATTCTTAGTTCACATGTTTTGATCAAAAAAAAATGCTTATGCCACTCCCGGGAGTGGCATAAGCATTTTTTGATCAAAACATGTGAACTAAGAATCTCAAAGTTTACTCCATGGGACAATCACGCACAAGGCAATACACTGCTCCCTCTACATACAATATTAATTGGTTCCCGGACAACCATTGTATATTAAAACCATAAGTCTTTGAAAAACTGGTCATTGGTTCCAAAGCCTCAAAAAGTCCCCAACATAATGCAAAGTAAAGATTACAGAACATGAACTGATCCATATAAAGCAAATCCTTACATACAACAAAGCAAAAACAGCTGCAGGGACCTGGAAATCACTTTCTATGTTGAGGACAGGAGCTTCTTTATTTCATATACTTTTTTAAATTGAATATTTTTATTTATTCCCAATAAACTTTTTTTTTTTTTTTTAAACAATCACAAAGTGCAAAATCTCCCCTCTCCCCCAACTCAGAAAAGACAAACAGAATCAAGACAATATCTTTCCCATACAAATGACATGGAATGCTTCCTCACAAGAGTATGATTATTATTATTACTATTAATTTTAGAGCACCCTTGGTTCCAGAGCGCTGTATATTCGAGGTGGTTACATAAATAACATTGGTCAAACAAGAAGTATCATATAATCCTATATATCAGAGCTCAGCTTCTCTCCTCTATCATATAACCCTATATATCAGAGCTCATCTTCTCTCCCTCTATCATATAACTCTATATATCACAGAGCTCAGCTTCTCTCCTTCCATCATATAACCCTATATATCACATAGCTCAGCTCCTCTATCATATATTCCTATATATCAGAGCTCAGCTTCTCTCCTCTATCATATAAGCCTATATATCAGAGCTCAGCTTCTCTCCTCTATCATATAACCCTATATATCACATAGCTCAGCTTCTCTCCTTCCATCATATAACCCTATATATCACAGAGCTCAGCTTCTCTCCCTCTATCATATAACCCTATATACCACAGAGCTCAGCTTCTCTCCTCTATCACATAACTCTATATATCAGAGCTCAGCTTCTCTCCTCTATCATATAACCCTATATATCACAGAGCTCAGCTCCTCTCCTCTATCATATAACCCTATATATCACAGAGCTCAGCTCCCCTCCCTCTATCATATAACCCGATATATCACAGAGGACCGCTTCTCTCCTCTATCATATAACCCTATATATCACAGGGCTCAGCTTCTCTCCTCTATCATATAACCCTATATATCACAGAGCTCCGCTTCTCTCCCTCTATCATATAACCCTATATATCACAGAGCTCAGCTTCTCTCACTCTATCACATCCTGCTGTCAGGTAGGGCAGCATAAACTACCTAACAGATTCCCTTTAAAGTGCAAGTGTCATGAGAAAGATGGTATTATCTACCAATATTCCATTATCCTAGTAGACCCCAGGCAGAGCACCCCACACTATTTGCTGAAACATTGGGAAACACAAGGCATTACCCCCACACAAAGCTCTCCCCGTCATGTTAAGAGTCGGAGATTGTAAAGACACAGTTTACCTTCTACAGTGACATGAGGCAGATAGATTCAGCCGGCACACAGACCGGGTGGACAGGCCACTAGGGCCAGCGCACAGAATTTTTTAACAACTAAACCTATGGTGGATTTTGCAGAAATATTTTGCGTCTTTCACCTGTTTCAATTAAATTGGGAAATTCCCATCTGAATCTACATGTAAAAATGTACATAGTTTGACTTCAACGTTGATTAATTTCTATGTCATTAAACCGCTGCTCTTCAGCTTCCTATCCTGCATATGTGGCTTTCCACTGCCAACACATCATTTATTCATTTCCATGATAAAGTCCATTTGATAAAAGTGTGAAGCGATTGCTCATTTACTGCACAAGATCCTTTGTAGGGCGAGTGAATAGTAACTGGGTGCCGCAGTATTTCCTGTTTCCTGAGCCTTTTATCGTATGAAAACACAGATAAGTGGGGGGAATATGATAGCGGTAGAACTACGCACACAGTCAGCTCAGCTTACACTTCCTCAACAGCACAAGTGTGGCCCAATCTGCCGTCCACAGGGATGAGCAATAGCTTTATACTGGAGACGCAGGGGATTGCACAAAAGGGGGGGGATCCACGGCCAGCGTCTAAAATCACTCCCATCCCGGCTGCTGTGGGTTTCTCTGCCTCCAGCGTCAGGGTCTACATATCCTGTGAGCAGCAAGGGATTGAGGAATGTATTAAATGTCGAGCAAAGAGCACGGCAATAATAAAAAGTAACCGCATCCATGGGCCGAGACCACAATGCAGAACAATAGGATTGTACAAACCCTATTGACATAAGCAGAACAGTAAGGCCATGTCCCCACTGCCCGGGTTTTTGGCCGGTTTGCGGTTTTGCAGACCACCTGAAAAACCGGCCGAAAGTGAGCACAATTGTGCTCTATGGAAAACCCGCGCAGCAGTCCCCACTGCACGGGTTTTCCGTCCGGCGGTTTTGCCGCCCACGATCCACACGCAAAACATTGAGCAAGCACAATCTTCCGTCTGGTTTCCGGACAGAATCTGTGCTTCTCAATGTGAAGGGGGAGGGCTGTTCTCTGCTCATCGTGGAGAAAAGACGTCCCATGGGGACGGCCGCAAAACAGGACAAATACCGACCGGCAACCCGGCCGGTATGTGTCCTGTGCCGTGGGAACACAGCCTAACACAAATTTTAGGATATGCTGTGGATTTTTTACAGCTAAATCTATAGTGGATTTTGCAGAACTATTTTGCGGCTTTCACCCACTTAAATTGAATTGGGAAATCTGCATCTGAATCCACATGTAAAAAACATGTAGTCCGTTCATTCCTCCCCCCCCCCTCCCCGTCTTCCCTCTTGTATCCTGTCTTTATCGTATATTGTCTTGTTAAGACTGTTTTACATGCTGCCTGAATATGCCTATATAGGCTGATTTAACTTTTCCTTGTCAAGAAACTCTATATATGTCATAAGCTAGAGTGGTTAATATTCTTGTACAGAGATATGGCTCTTTAGTATTTGATTCACTTGAACTCTACCTCGCCTGTTTCTTAGGCCTTGTTCACACGGCTTATTTGGGCGCGGATTGGAGCCGCACTGCACGCCGGATTTGCGCTGCAGTACGGCTCCAATCCGTCCCAGTAATTACGGTAATGCACTGCTCTCATAGAGAACTATGGATTCCGTCTCTTCTCCCGGCTCGGCGAATACGCCGCGGGGGGGAGAAAGTGACATACACATTATTTACGCCGCGTATTCGCCGTAAATAATGAATTGTCTATGGGGCCAGCGGGCGGCGCCCATTATTCAAGCCGTATTGCGGGCGGGATCCGTCTCGCAATTACGGCTTGAATAAGCCGTGTGAACACAGCCTTAGACTTTTGATTATTTTGAACTTCCACATGCATAACAGTCTATGGACTTTTCTCTTTTTGTATGTTTATTGTGTATACTTGTATCTTCTTTATTAAAAAATAAAATATACGGTTGTGTTTTGGGGATAAAAGTTGAAATTTGGTCTTACAATGACATATACTGTATTCTGTTTGTACTACTTTATATCTGACCAATAAAAAGTTTATGGTTAAAAAAAATAAAAAATAAAATAAAAATATAGTTAAAAAAAACAAAAAAAACGTAATCATTGTATGACTGTCTGACCGTATTCCTCCACAGATATTAAAGGGGTTGTCTCGCTACAATGATTGGGTTTTAATTAAAAGATCTTCAAAAAACAAGCAGCTTTGCAATATATGTTCATTACAAATGTCCTACTGATTTTGAGTTATCCCTGGTAGGAGTGCATCAGCTCCTGAAATCACTATAGCAGCCGACCTGTTGATTTTTATCTCACTGGCTGTCAGTGCTGGTGACTCATCAGCTTCTGGATACAGGTCAGAGCACAGAGCCCCTCCAGCACAGTATGCCTCTGTAGTGGAGGGAGGGGGAGGGCTCTGGCTTGTGTCTGTGTGGATTAACCCTGTGTGTGCCTGCTCCCTCCTGCTCTCTACACAGATTGAGGAGAGCAGAGATGAGGCTGATCTGTGGTCAGTATGATGTGACAGCAGTGAAGTGTGTTACTATAATCATGATGTGTCTGTGGAGCTTTGACTATACTAATAGAACAGATCAGGGGGGCATGTGAACGGTTCATATCCCTCCCTGCTCTGCTGTATTAGTGACACATCGTGATTATAGTAACTCACTTCACAGCTGCCCTGTGTCTGTTCTGACAGGGTTTGTTTGTTGTTGCTTGCGATGTCCCTGGAGATTTGTATGCTAAGCAGGGGGTATAGGAACCTTTACATCGCCCCCTGCTCTGCTATTAGCATACACAGGTTCACAGACCTCTCCACACTCATAGATCAGCCCTCTCCCTACTATCTCCTGACTCTGTGGAGAGGAACAGCAAGAGCTCAGCCGGCAGCAGACCTAGGCAGGCACACACAGGGTTAACTCTGGCAGCAAACCCCCTCGCCCTCCCCCTGCTGTATAGAAGTTACTGCAGTCAGATGAGGAGAGCTGTCTATGTGCTGAAGGGAGGGGGGAAGGGGCAGGAGAAGAGGCAGACAAGAAGCACGCACCTGAATTTAAAAATCCTATGCTGCCAGACACATTGAGGTAGGCTAAAAACCTGTAGTGAGACAACTCCTTTAACACAGCCTCAATCTAACAACACAGATTAGACAAGGCAAAATGGCTATGGACCTCGCTGGCATGGGGCTCCTTCAGTTCTCCATAGATGGTACCCCTCTGTTCTAGATACTTGATGGTGGTGTGAGGGAGAAGAGGCCACGATGGGCGACATGTATGATTTATGGCGCTTAAACAACAATTTTGAAGAGCATTATAATAGTGTAGAATGCGCCTGAATTTATAAACCTGGTCTACAGAGGGACATAAATCAGGCGCATTCTAGCACAGAAACGACACATCTGGCTCAGATAAACCACTTTTAAAGGGTCTGCGCAGGACCCAAGAGTCTTCTGTTTTGGGGGCTATAATGATCACACATAAAATCAATGATCAACAATTGTGCAGCGGAATATGTGCTTATTTCACAGAGTAACGGACGTTTTTATATGCGTTGTCGTCATTTATCTTTTGTTTCATTTTTTTGAAAATCTTTTCATTTATTTTTCACTACAGAGAACTTAATTATATTTGATGTGTTCTGTGTCAACAGAATATATGCAATTTTTTTTTGCAATCACCATCGACTTTCCATTTTAAAATTCTGCACATAAAACATCCATAACACATTTAATGCACATGCACTCTAGTTTTCTTATGCCTCATATAACACATTAAACTGAGGCATAAAAAACTGTACCATGTGCACTAGTTATGCGTATTTTCATAGCAAACAATGGAGCAGTATTGATGCATTTTTGATGGGGAAACGTGCATTTTACACATCAAAAAATGTTGTGTGAACCTGGCCTAACACCCAATCTTAAAGGGGTTGTCTCACTACATTGATTCATGTTACCTCAGTCCTGTTTTCTTGGTTTCACTTTGAATTCAGGGGCGTGTTTACTGTATTCCATTAGGCTGCAGTAGAAGCCAGGTCTGTAGCTTTAGCGACCAGCACTGGCAGCCTATCAGGAGAGATCAAACAGGTCTGTAGCTATAGCGACCTGAGGAGCTGATGCAGCCCATACATGAGGGGAAATCTCAGAATTGATAGGACACTGTAAATGGACATATATTGCAAAGTGACATGTTTTTGGAAGATCTTTAACATAAAAAGCAATCCTTGTAGTGAGAAAACCCCTCTAAACAGGTCTCTTGTTATTAAAAAAAAAAATGTTAAGGAGCTGTAATAGGACAGCCACTCTCCACCAGGTCTGTAGTATAAAGTTCTGCTAGAAATCAACAAGTCTCTTCTCCTGCATCAATCCCCAAATGACCTTTCAAAATGTGAGGAAAGTCGCTTCTTATTTTTGGTTCTACTTATTATGAGAGGTCACAACTGGAATTGTTTGTTACTAACAAATGACTTAAGAGGCAATGATAAATGGGTGTTCTCATCAGACTGCTTCACAGAACCTGCTCTTCGCAGCCAGCTTCAGGCTCCCACTTCCTGTCCTGGCCCTGGGTGGTTTTACAGCAGTGATTGGCATATCAGCTCTGCTATTCCTAGCTGAGCCTGTTAGAGTAGCATTGGTGATGGACAAGTCTACACAGCAGTACAGGAGGCTACAGAGCTATAAGGAGTTAAAGTTTTTCAGTAAAAAACTTAAAACAAGCTCCTGTGCTGATGATAAGACACAGCAGAAAGTGACCTCACCTCCAAGCCAAGGTTGCTGGGGCAATGAGAACAGGGAGCACACTATATAAAAGATTGAAAGTACCTTTAAATTGCACAGAGATTCCCAGTCAACTCCTTCTTGGGAAAATAGCAGCAATAAATCTTTCAACGGAATACTCCAGCTTGCATTATTCCACGGTAGAAAAATCAGATGGCTTCAGCTTATTGCTTAAAAACTTTTCCAATTTTATTTTCATCCATTAAAACATGATGATACAGGATATGGAGGTTGCGGATACAGTACCCATGGAGAGGACTGCACGACGCGTTTCGACTGTAGTCAGTCTTAATCATTGTGCGGATGTCAGCTATAAGCTGAAGCCATCTGATTTTTCTACCATGGAATAATGCAAGCTGGAAGTATACTGTTGAATGAGAACAGGGAGAGATGATCGGTAACCTAGGGAAGCTTGTGAACAAAAGCAGTAGAAAAGAACTGTTCTACATATGAAAGGTAGCAAAATCAGAACAGTCATGTATTTGGTAAAGGTCATTTTTAAAGCTAATCATTGTGGTTAAAATAACTCTTTAAAGTGTAAAACAAAGTAGGATAAAGTGGACAAAACGCATACCATGTTTCCCCGAAAATAAGACACCCCGAAAGTAAGATATAGCAGAGATTTTGCTGAATTCCATAATATAAGGCACCCCCCAAAAATAAGACATAGCAGAAATCACTAGAGGGTTGAAGGACCTGTGAAGGGAGGTCATGTGACTGTGATGTCACCACAGGTCCCAAACATCCAAAGGAGAGTAGACCGAAAGTGAGGGATGGAGGGGAGAACAGAGTAATGATACTGACACACACATCTCTCGTGCTTCCCCCACACTCTGGAACTCACTGCCTCAACACCTCCGACTCTCCCCCTCTCTCACCGGCTACAAACGTAACCTGAAAACCTACCGCTTCCGGATCGCCTATAACCAACATAACTGTGTTGCACTGCTCCATCCCACAAACATGTCTGCCCCTCACCTTCTGTCTCTTCCCTCCTTCCCTATAGATTGTAAGCCCTCATGGGCAGGGACCTCTCTCCCTTTGTACCAGTTGTTAGTCACTTATTGTCACTTTGTAATTGTTTGACCAATGTTATTCATGTACCCGCCTGAAATGTACAGCGCCCTGGAATCAAGGGCGCTCTAAAATAAATAATAATAATCTCACAGGAGGGCTGATGGGGCATGCTGGGACTTCTAGTTCCACAGGTCCCAGCATGTCACATTTGCCATCCTTTGAGAGAAGTCACTGCAGCTGCCATAAAATGTCTTTTACATACATATATCCTATGGTTTGTGACTCTAAACTTTAAGATATATATATATATACATATATATATACATACATACATATATATATACATACATACATATATATATACATACATACATATATATATACATACATATATATATATACATACATATATATATATACATACATACATATATATACATACATATATATATATACATACATATACATATATATACATACATATATATACATATACATACATATATATACATACATACATATATACATACATACATATATATATACATACATACATACATATATACATACATACATACATACACACATACACAAACACACTAGTGTAGCATGCTATAATTTATTCATGGAAAAATAAGACAACCCCTGAAAATAAGACATAGTGCATCTTTAGGTACAAAAATAATATAAGACGCATTCTTATTTTTGGGGAAAAAGGGTAGCTTAAAAAACACATGCTCAGTGAAAATGATTACATTTAAGCCAATGACATGTGCATTAATATTATGTTTATACAGCTGGTCAGATAGACCTCTGACATCTGCCTCTAGGAAAGCATTGGATAGGCTGGATTACATCTGTCCGATCATACTAACTAGAGATAATAAGCTCCAGAGGTGTCTCCCAGATACTAATCTCCCCCTTTCACGCCCTGTAGCTGTCATCTGATCGATTTGTCTCACATCCACTATCTATGGGGGGCTTTGTCTTGTCCAATGTATTGTTAAATCAGAACATGATAATAGATGCAATAGGTGGATCATCTGCAAGAACAAACAGCACAAGAGCAGCTGGAAGCAGCAGCAAAGCGATCAATCAGAGGAAACACAACTTCAGACCCAAAGCAGCAGCAGCAGCACAAGTGGGAAGACACAGATGAGTCAGAGGCCGAGAAGCTGACGCGGGCTGCAGGCTACAAGACTAAATAATGAGGCACGCCGCTTGTGAGCAAGGATTGTAAAATGTTACTCATTCACCAACCACGCATCCGACATCTGCCTATTATCAAAGTACTCCTCTCTATATACGAAGTCAGCCCACAGACTCCAGCAGGAGGCTGACTCAACCCAGAGCATCACTTGTACAAATGCCACCTCTCCAAGTCAGACGTCGCTCCTTTCAACGGGATAAACACTGAAGAACATAATGGACCTCAAACTCCTCAAAGGCTTGATTACAGAATGACACATTGGAGCCTCATGTACTCACATCATCCACTACTGTACAAAGGACACCTGCTTTATACAGGCAGTCCCCGGGTTACAAACAGGATAGGGACTGGAGGTTGGTTCTTAAATTAAATTTGTATGCAAGTCGGAACAGGTAAATTTATTAAATGTAACTCTAGAACAAAAGGGTTTTGGTTTTAGTTTTGAATAGTGCAGGGAAGGGTTTTTACATTGGTTTTGCTGTCTGTGCCCCTGTTAAGATGATTTAACCACATTTTCACCTCATGTGCTGCTGTGGCATGCTGAAACTTGTCGTCCTACAGCTACTATCTGCTGTGTAACTACAAGTGCCAGCATGCCCCATAAGTCTCCGTAGGTACAGTGCCTTGCGAAAGTATTCGGCCCCCTTGAACTTTTCAACCTTTTGACACATTTCAGGCTTCAAACAAAGATATAAAATTTTAATTTTTAATTTTTGTGAAGAATCAGCAACAAGTGGGACACAGTTGTGAAGTGGAACGAAAGTTACTAGATATTTTAAACTTTTGTAAAAAAAAAAAAAAAAAACTTGAAAAGTGCAAGTCGCTTGGGGTTTGTCTCTATCAGTTTTGCACATCGAGAGACTGAAATTCTTGCCCCTTCATCCTTGGAAAGCAGCTGGAGCTCAGTGAGGTTGGATGGAGAGCGTTTGTGAGCAGCTGGAGCTCAGTGAGGTTGGATGGAGAGCGTTTGTGAACAGCAGTTTTCAGCTCTTTCCACAGATTCTCGATTGGATTCAGGTCTGGACTGTGACTTGGCCATTCTAACACCTGGATATGTTTATTTGTGAACCATTCTATTGTAGATTTTGCTTTATGTTTGGGATCATTGTCTTGTTGGAAGATAAATCTCCGTCCCAGTCTCAGGTCTTTTGCAGACTCCAACAGGTTTTCTTCCAGAATGGTCCTGTATTTGGCTCCATCCATCTTCCCATCAATTTTAACCATCTTCCCTGTCCCTGCTGAAGAAAAGCCCAAACCATGATGCTGCCACCACCATGTGTGACAGTGGGGATGGTGTGTTCAGGGTGATGAGCTGTATTTTATGCCAAACTTATCGTTTTGCATTGTGGACAAAAAGTTTGATTTTGGTTTCATCTGACCAGAGCACGTTCTTCCACGTTTGGTGACTCCAACGTGGCTTGTGGCAAACTTTAAATTAGACTTTTTATGGATATCTTTGAGAAATGGCTTTCTTCTTGCCGCTCTTCCATAAAGGCCAGATTTGTGCAGTGTACGACTGATTGTTGTCCTATGGACAGACTCTCCCACCTCAGCTGTAGATCTGCAGTTCATCCAGAGTGATCATGGGCCTCTTGCTGCATCTCTGATCAGTCTTCTCCTTGTTTTAGATGAAAGTTTAGAGGGACGGCCGGGTCTTGGTAGATTTGCAGTGGTCTGATACTCCTCCCATTTCAATATGATCGCTTGCACAGTGCTCCTTGGGATGTTTAACGTTTGGGAAATCTTTTTGTATCCAATCCGGCTTTAAACTTCTCCACATCAGTATCACGGACCTGCATGATGTGTTCCTTGGTCTTCGTGATGCTCTCTGCGCTTTAAACAGAACCCTGAGACTATCACAGAGCAGATGCATTTATACGGAGACTTGATTACACAGAGGAGGATTATATTCATCATCTTCAGTCATTTAGGACAACATTGGATCATTCAGAGATCCTCACTGAACTTCTGGAGTGAGTTTGTTGCACTGAAAGTAAAGAGGCCAAATAATGTTGCACGCATCACTTTTCAGGATTTTTTTTTTTTTGCAAAAGTTTAAAATATCCAATAAATTTCGTTCCACTTTACAATTGTGTCCCACTTATTGTTTATTCTTCACAGAAAAATTAAAATTTATATCTTTATGTTTTTAAGTGAAATGTGGTAAAGTTGAAAAGTTCAAGGGGCCAAATACTTTCCGCAAGCACTGTTAATAGGGACAAATGTAAGTTGGAACAGTGTCAGACATCGTCGGAATTCACTTACCTTTGCTCCATTTTCTGAAACGTATGCTCTTTACGTACCAGATGCAATGGCTTGGTCTAACACATTTTTGTATCTAATACACAAAGTGCATTCCTTCCATAAATACAGGCAGTCCCTGGGTAACGAATGGGATAAAGACTGTAGGTTTATTTTTTTGTTGAATTTATATACAAGTCAGAACAGGTATATTTATTAAATCTAACTCCAGCACAAAATGTTTTTTTTTTTTTTTTTTTTTTTAGTTTTGGATAGTACAGGGAAGGGTTTTTATATTTGTTTTGCTGTCTGTGCCCCTGTTAAGAAGATTTAACATCATGTGCTGCTGTGGCATGCTGGAACCTGTCGTTCAACAGATACTATATGTTGTGGAACATGGAACTACAAGTGCCACCATGCCCCATAAGTCTTTGTTAGTAACTAGGGGACAAATGTAAGTTGGAACGGTGTAAGTTGGGGATTGCCTGTACAGCAAACGAAGTCCAATTCTGACTATGTTTGTCCTATAGAATCCTATGTCCATGTCATGACCCTGTCGTGGTATCTGTTCAGATACATTTTTTAAGGTATCTCAATAGATGCCTACAGTGAAGGCCATAAATGTACTTGGTGCCCAATTTTTTTTTTTTTTTTTTTTTAATGAACTTTCATAGTACTGAAAGCAGTTGTCTCACCACGCTGTTTCAAAGCCAAAAACAGATTCATGCGTGCCGCCTCTTCCTGGTCTGGCTGTGGGTAATTCTATAGCCGTGACTGGCATCTCAGCTCTGTATTCACAGCTCTTCTAAAAGCACTGACAAGAAAGCAGGAGATCTGATTTATAAGTGCAGAGAGCTCCAGAGCTCAAAGTAAACAAACAAAGGAGACTAATTACTTGTTTGAGACAACACATGATCCTCAAGCGACCTGTGGTGACATCATCCCTGCTATCAGAGAAGACAGAGCAGAGGGAGAAAGGGAAAGCAGAACGGTAACCGGAGAAACCTATGTGCACTCAGCGCTGATGACACCTATCTCATCTCCTCAACAAAGCCAAAAAAGCAAGATTTTTGGAAAAAACTCTTCACTTACTGGTTCCTACATGTTTAAAGCTAATCTTTGTGGTGAGACAACCCCTTTCATGTACCAAATGTTGCAAAATACTTGCAGAGAGAAATTTATCTTTACCATCTTAAACTTACATTAGCTTAAAAGTAGACAAGACTTCCCTTTTTCAGAATAATAAAATTATACAGAGGTCTCCTGGAAATCGACCTTGTTTACATTGCGTTTTGTGTACTTAAAAAAACACAGTAAATCAGTACGCCTAAAGAAATTCTCTAACTCCTTAATTGTTGTTATTTATTCAGTTTATTATATTTTGATAACCAATTATTAGGCCATGTTCACACGGCTTATTTGCGGGGCATAATTACGCCCCGCAATTACGCCCCGCAATTACGCCCCGCAATTACGCCGTATGGACGGGGGCGGGAGCGGAGACTTTCATTACCAGCGTTACGTATACGCCGCTAGTAAATGACATGTCACTTATCTCCCCCCGCGGCGTATTCGCCAAGCGGGGAGAGGAGACTTAATCCATAGTTCTCTATGAGAACTGTGGATTACCGTAATGACTGGGACGTATTCAGCCGTAATTTCACGCACTCCGGCGCGTAATTACGGACTGAAATACGTCCCATTTTAAGCCGTGTGAACATGGCCTTAAAATGACTATTATAAAAAAAATTATTTACGTTTAGGCAGCTCCTACAGTACTGGACGAGTTGGCTTCCTGGGCCTGCACTCTACTAGGCCAGTGCTATCACCATCCCCAAATGGATCACCACACTACTATGTACAGCGTGACGTTCCATTCAGGAAGGGGTGATGTGTCGTCCCTATAGTGGTAGTTGCATCAGACTAATGAGGATCAGGCAGACTAATTAGCTGCTGGGTCTGTGAGGTGTTAGGGGTAGTATCAAGTCCCCACTACCCATGAAGCTGGGTCGTCACCCACTCACAACAAGCCAGAGCGTCAACACTCCACGAACAGAGCCAGAAAAGCCCATCAACACCTCCCGAACAGACGAAAGCCCTCCACCACCCCACGAACAGAGCGGAGCCGCCAACCCACCTGCACGACGGCCGAGCCGCCAACCCACCTGCACGAACAGGCAGAGCCCACCCTCACGAAAGCCAGAGCCCAACCCACCTCCACGACAGCCAGAGCGCAACCACCTCCGAACGAGCCAGAATACCCTCCACCACTCCACGACAGAGCCAAAAAGCCCATCAACCACTCCACGAACAGGCCAGGAGCCGCCAACCCCACCTCCACAAACAGAGCCTGGAGCCTCCAACCCAACTCCACAAACAGAGCCGAGCGCCAACCCACCTCCACAAACAGAGCCAGAGCCGCCCATCCAACCACCTCCACGAACAGAGCCGGAGCCGCCAACCCACCTCCACGAACAGAGCCAGAAAAGCCCATCCAACCACCTCCACGAACAGAGCCAGAAAAGCCCATCCAACCACCTCCACGTACAGAGCCGGAGCCGCCAACCCACCTGCACGAACAGAGCCGGAGCCGCCAACCCACCTCCCCGAACAGAGCCAGAGCCGCCAACCCACCTCCACAAACAGAGCCGGAGCCGCCAACCCACCTCCACGAACAGAGCCGGAGCCGCCAACCCACCTGCACGAACAGAGAAGGAGCCGCCAACCCACCTCCACGAACAGTGCCAGAAAAGCCCCTCCAACCACCTCCTCGAACAGTTCAGGAGCCGCCACCCCACCTCCACCCACAGAGCCGGAGCCGCCAACCCACCTGCACGAACAGAGCCAGAGCCGCCAACCCACCTGCACGAACAGAGCCAGAGCCGCCAACCCACCTGCACGAACAGAGCCGGAGCCGCCAACCCACCTCCACAAACAGAGCCGGAGCCGCCAACCCACCTGCACGAACAGAGCCGGAGCCGCCCACCCACCTGCATGAACAGAGCCTGAGGCGTCAATCCACCTCCACGAACAGAGCCAGAAATACCCCTCCAACCACCTCCACGAACAGAGCCAGAAAAGCCCATCCAACCACCCTCCACGAACAGAGCCGAGCCGCCAACCCACCTCCACAAACAGAGCCGAGCCGCCAACCCACCTCACAAACAGAGCCGGAGCCGCCAACCCACCTCCACAACAGAGCCGGAGCCGCCAACCCACCTCCACAAACAGAGCCGGAGCCGCCAACCCACCTCCCCGAACAGAGCCGGAGCCGCCAACCCACCTCCACAAACAGAGCCGGAGCCGCCAACCCACCACCCCGAACAGAGGCAGAGCCGCCAACCCACCACCCCGAACAGAGGCAGAGCCGCCAACCCACCTCCACGAACAGAGCCGGAGCCGCCAACCCACCTGCACGAACAGAGCCGGAGCCGCCCACCCACCTGCACGAACAGAGCCGGAGCCGCCAACCCACCTCCACAAACAGAGCCGGAACTGCCAACCCACCTGCACGCACAGAGCCGGAGCCGCCCACCCACCTCCACGAACAGAGCCAGAGGCGTCAACCCACCTCCACGAACAGAGCCAGAAAAGCCCATCCAACCACCTCCACGAACAGAGCCGGAGCCGCCAACCCCCCTCCCCGAACAGAGCCAGAGCCGCCAACCCACCTCCCAACAGAGCAAGCCCCAACCCACATCCGAACAGAGCCGAGCCGTCCAACCCACCTCCACGAACAGAGCCAGAAAAGCCCATCCAACCACCTCCACGAACAGAGCCTTAGCCAACAAACCTCCACAAACAGATGTAAAGCCACCAACCCACATCCACTAAGAGCAGGAACGAATGATCCAAAAGGAATATTATAGTTCCATGCTCGGTAAACATTGATAATAAAGGGTCAAGGCGATATAATTTATAATAACTCATTTTAATAAGTATGAGCTGAATAAGCAACAAAAAGGAGTTAGACAACCCCTTTAACTGTATGTTACACAACAGATGAAACCTGTATGAATAGTTTTATCTTTATCCTTCCCCTAGCCACTTATTCACTGCCCCCTGGATCGTTCAAGTGCCCTGCTGGGGGCAGTATCAACCACTTTGGGAAGCATTGCTTTAAACCAACATTCTGCACCAAAATAATGGCACCAACCATTAATAAATCTAGTGCATATATTTTAGTGCAAAAACATCTAAAACACATAGTAGATCCAGCACACTGTACGTAGGCCAGTTTTTTACCAAAATGTAAGCCAGAAGTTTGGTGCATTTTGCTTAGTACATCTTCATCAATATATTAGTAACATCTTTACTCGTGAAACTGACTCAAATAAGTGTCAAGATTTCATAGTCCTACATTTCACATCTATCGATCTTTGATTACAAGTAGTCACCATGACTGTCTACACACCAGACCCAGAAGACCAGGAACCCTCTTGTACATACAGCATAGGCCAGGGATGCGGTCTCTGGCACATTATGGGGCCCTAAAAGTGGGACACACATAATATTCAGCCAAGACACGGCAAGGCTGAAGGTAGGGACGCACAAACAGGGGCTAGGCTTAGGAATGGACAGGCATAATTTAGAACTTGCCTTTAATGTCTTTTGTCAAGATCTGACAGCCTTTTACAGAACCACAAATATGACCCAGTAAGTAAGTGCTATATACCCGAGAGTCTTGGCCCTAGAGGGAGTCAACATGAACAGAGCAAGCAGCAGTTCCTCCACATGAATGGCATTCACATGTCCCCCGATAACATGCCAGCCAAACACCCTATTAAAGGGGTTGTCTCACTACATTGATTCATCTTAACTAAGTCCTGTTTTCTTGTTTTAATTTTGAATTCAGGGGCGTGTTTACTGGCTTCCACTAGACTGCTGTAGAAGCCAGGTCTGTAGCTATAGCAACCAGCGCTGGCAGACTATCAGGAGAGATCAAACAGGTCTGTAGCTATAGCGACCTGAGGAGTTGACGCAACCCATACAAGAGGGGATATCTAGGAATAGGTAGGGCACTGATAATGGACACATATTGCAAAGTGACTTGTTTTTGCTAAATCTTTAACATAAAAAGCAATCCTTGTAGTGAGACAACCCCTTTAATGTGAGCCACAGAGAAGCAGTCAACTCTCTGGCACTGCGCTCTCCTTTTCCAAAATGAAGCTACTCTAAGCTATTCTTTTAGGCTACAAATGTCTAAGGGGGTAGAGTGAGGTCTGCATTGTACATGAGACGGTGGCGGTATATTTCTTCTGATCAATGTCCCGAAATATATGTAAAACAGTAACCAGATGAGCTGCAGGCATTACCCCGTCACTGCATGTACACTCTGTACTAGGTATTAGGGAACTACACACTGTAATAAGCAATTCTGTGATATAATGTTCAGGCGTGTCCAGATCATCTGTTTGGCTCCCCGCAGCTGCCATAGAATCCCTTCAGCAGTTTCTCTCAATGTTCTGCAAACACATTATAACTCCCTGCAGCCCTACAGTTCATTACTGCAACTCCCGGGCAATTATAGAAAATTGTATTAAAACAGGAGCTTCTCCTCGTGAATCTTCAGCAGACAGGTCCGTGTTATTTTCACATAAAAGAGAATTATTCCTGTTAATAAAAGCTAAGAGGTTTCTTATTTGGAGTTTCCTGCTCCGTCGGGGACCACAGAAAGAAAGCCCACTTCTATCTGAACGTAAATACGGATATCCTGCCAGAATCACTTGCTGTAAATTGCAGGACAGGAAGCAGAAATGACAATAAGAACGCTTAGAAGTTCAAGAACAGCACAGTGGGCGACGAATCAAGGTAACACTGCATGGAAAGCGCAGCTACATGTACAACCTCAATTCCAAAAAAGTTGGGACACTAAAATTGTGAATAAAAACTGAATGCAATGATGTGGAGGTGCCAACATCTAATATTATATTCAGAATAGAACATAGATGACAGATCAAAAGTTTAAACTGAGAGAATGTATCATTTTAAAGGAAAAATATGTGGATTCCAAATTTCACAGTGTCTACAAATAACAAAAAAGTTGGGACACGTAGCAATGAGTGGCTGGAAAATGACATTGAGCATCTAACGAACAGCTGGAAGACCAATTAACACTACTTAGGTGAATTGCCAACATGATTGCGTATAAAAAGAGCTACTCAGAGTGTCAGTGTCTCTCTGAAGCCAAGATGGTAAGAGGATCACCAATTCCACCATTATTGTGCCGAAAGCTAGTGCAGCAATACCAGGATGGTGTTACCCAGCGTAAAATAGCAAAGACTAAAGTTATCATCATCAACCATACATCACATCATCAAAAAAGTCAGAATATCTGGAACAATCGCTGTGCGTAAGGGTCAAAGGCCGTAAAACTCTACTGGATGCTCGTGATCTCCGGGCCCTTAAACGTCCCTGCACCTCAAACAGGAATGCCACTGTCAAGGAAATCACAGAATGGGCTCAGGAATACTTCCAGAAAGCATCGTCAGTGACCACAATCCACCGGGCCATCTGCCGTTGCCAGCTGAAACTCTACAGTACAAAGAGGAAGCCATTTCTAAGCAAGCTCCGCAAGCTCAGCCATTTTCACTGGGCCAGAGGTCATTTAAAATGCAGTGTGGCAAAATGGAAAACTGTTCTGTGGTCAGATGAGTCACTATTTGAAGTTCTTTATGGAACAGTGGGACGCCATGTCATCCGGACCAGAGAGGACAAGGACAACCCAAGTTGTTATCAACGCTCCGTTCAGAACCCTGCATCACTGATGGTCTGGGGTGGCATGAGTGCTTGTGGCATGGGCAGCTTGCATGTCTGGAAAGGCACCATTAATGCAGAGACCTATGTTCAGGTTCTAGAACAACATCTGCTCCCATCTAGACGTCATGGAGACCCTGCATTTTTCAACAAGATAATGCCAGAGCACATTCTGCAGCAATCACAACCTCTTGGCTATGTAGGAGAAGGATCCGGGGACTGAAATGGCCGCCTGCAGTCCAGAGCTTTCACCTATAGAGAACATTTGGCGCATCATAAAGAGGAAGGTGCAACAAAAAAGGCCCAAGACGATTGAACAGTTAGAGGCCTGGATTAGACATGAATGGGAGAGCATTCCTATTTCTAAACTTGAGAAACTGGCCTCCTCTCTCCCCAGATGTCTGGTGACTGTTGTAAGAAGAAGGGGGATGCCACACAGTGGTAAAAACAGCATGGTCCCAACTTTTGTGGGATTTGTTGACGCCATGAAATTTTGAAACATATTTTTCACTTAAAATGATACATTCTCTCAGTTTAAACTTGTGATCTGTGATTTGTGTTCTATTCTGAATAGAATATTAGATGTTGGCACCTCCACATCATTGCATTCAGTTTTTATTCATATAATTTGTTTAGTGTCCCAACTTTTTTTGGAATTGAGGTTGTATATATAGATGTATATGACGGAGCAGACTGCTACAAACCAAAAACACATGATGCAATTCTGTAAGATTAAAGAGGACCCTGACATCTCCTGACATGTCTTGTGCGGTTCTAGACATGTATGACAGAATCTGACAGCTGGGTTTAACCATTCCAGTCTTAAAAGGGGTGTGTCCCTGCACACACCAACTCCATCAGCACTGATTGGAAAATGTCAGGCAGTACGTGGACGCACCCCCAACTGGTAACACCCAGCTGACAGATTCAGTAATACAGAGGATAGCACAACACAGAGTTATAAGAGAAGATGCTCAGAATTATTTCACAGGAAACAAAAAGTATTTACTAGATCAGACGGATCAAGTCCTCCTCAAGTCAAACCTGATTAGTTGTCATTCAGTGGGGATCCTCCTAGAAATCTGATCATCACATAGGTCTGCGACTATGTGTAACAGGGTCCTAACAAAAAATACAGTAACAACGGCACCTGTGTAATCAAACAACCAGGACAGAAGATTCCTATCCAGTTACTACAAGCAGAGATCTTGACAACTATGAGGAATTAATAAGGAGCCACTTTCATTAAAAGCACAAAATTTTACTACATTATTCATATAATTTACCATATCGTCTACTAATTAAAAAAAAAAAAAAAAAATTATATATATATATATATATATATATATAATATATATATATATATATATATATATTAAATGTGTGTGTGCAGTAAACTATGGTGTATATGTAAATATAGGTGTGTGTATATATACATATATATTTGTGAGTATGTGTGTACATATATATATACACACACACACACATATATATATACACATATATATACACACAGTAAATTTACCATATCATGTGGTTTTAATATATATATTTATATATATATACATATGTGTGTACACACACACACACACACACACACACACACACACCTACACACCTACACACCTACACACCTACACACCTTTTTTTTCCAGCCGAACAGATAGTGCACTGCAACTTAAATAGGTTGTCCGGTTGAGTAAAATTAGTGTTAAGGGAGGGTGGGTTGGGAAAAAAATAGAAAAGGAAAGCGATAACTCCAGGTAAACCGTCACTATTGGTCTGGTGCCTCTGTGAATAGACTCCTCTTCAAAACACACAGGAGAGGTTAGCGCTCTATTCATTCACAACGGATTGTGAGCCTTTCCTGTGTGTCAGGACAAGAACCTGGAAGTGAAGAGAAATGGATTCTGGGGAGCTCCAGAGCTGCAGTGCCAGGGCCCTGGAAATAAGTATTTCTTTTTTTCTGGTCCTATTTAACTATAAGTTTGTTGAATCGACAATCCCTTTAGGGCAGTGTTTTTCAACTCCAGTCCTCAGGACCCACCAACAGGTCATGTATTCAGGATCTCCCACAGATTGCACTGAACATAATTATATCACCTGTGCAATGCTGAGGAAATCCAGAAAACTTGACCTGTTGGTGGGTCTTGAGGACTGGAGTTGAGAAACTGCTTTAGAGCATGTCCCTGCTGCACGGGTTTGCGGACGGTTTTTGAGGCGATTTGCGGTTTTGCAGATCGCCTGAAAAACTGGCCTAAAATGAGCAGAACGGGGCGCCATGGAAAAAACATGCAGCAGTCCCCACTGCACGGGTTTTCACCCGCGGGCCACCTGAAAAAACACTGGGCATGCACATTCTTCCGTCCGATTTCCGGACGGAATATGTGCATCTCAATGTGAAGGTGGAGGGCTCATCGCAGAGAAAAGCCGTGGGGACGGCCGCAAAACAGTGCAAATACCGGTCGCATAAACCAACTGGTATTTGTTACTTGCTTTGTAAACGGCCCCTTACGGTGTTTTCACACATTGCGTTTTTTCGTATGTTTTTTGTGCAGGAAGGGACAGCAATTTATGCTGTACATTGCTGCACAAAAAAAAGTCAAAAATCACGATTTTAGCGCGATTTGTGTCCCTTGCTGTCCCTACCTGCACAAAAAACGCACTGTGAAAGCACCCTTAAGGCAGTTTCTTTTAGCTAGCAGGTGGTGCTGAAACTAGCAATTAAATAATAATCGGCATAAAGACCTGGCAGAAAAAAAGTGGAAATGTTCCTCCAGTTAACCCTTCCGGCAAAACTAGACATTTGGACTAAACCTTGTCTGGCCAGAAATTTACAGAAATGCACCTTTTTCTGCCATGTCAGCATATGGCTTATTATTCCTTGCACAGAAATTTAAGTTAATTAACTTCAGTAAAATTAGCTTAATGTGGTCAAGAAAAACTATCTAGAAAAGTTAAATATGTAAGTTTACAAAAAAGTTGGCACATGTTCTGTCCCTGGACTGCAGCGTTACCACTCTAATGCCCAGCTGCGAACTGCCCTTTATGATGGCACTTTGCCCGATCCAGAAAATTATTCTCACATTTTATGTTAAAACCAGGAAATATAAAGGAAATAAAAAATAATGACGAATCCAGTAAGTGGAGAAGGCCCGTACTATAGGAGCTTCTTGTACAGCAGTAACCACAGTTGCACAATCTTAACCTAATCACAATTTTCGCGGTGTAAAACATAAAAGCATTTCCAAGAAGAGACACCCTTTAAATTTCTTACATATTTATAAGGAACGTGTCACAGTGATCATGCTTTCTGATCTGCCAGCCGCCTTTTATAGAGAAAGAGGAGCCGAGTAGATTGATAAGTAGCTTTATAGGAAATTATTTAGTAGAATTCATCATTTACTCATTTAAATGTCTGGGTATTTGGAGTTAAAGGGGTTGTCTCACTACAAAGAGTAGCTTTCAACATGTAGGGACCGGTAATTGAACAGTTTTTTCCAAATATATTGCTTTATTTTTTTGGCTTTGTTAAAGAGATTAGATAGATGTTATCAGCTCTGAGTGCTGAAAAGTACAAGAGTAAAAAAAAAAAGCATCGTGTGAATGACGACACTTATTTTACATTGCAGTCTATGGGATATGTTTAGAATATTGTTTTGAGTGTATTTCGTCGCAAACTAAGTGCCAAAATACGCCGTGTGAACATGTCCTTAGGGGTCGTTTACATGGCAAGTGACAAATACCGGTTGGTTTATGCGACTGGTCCTTGCACTGTTTTGTGGTCGTCCCCACGGCCGCGGGGGGGACGGGTTTTTTCCTTCCGCGTATAGCGGAGAAAAAACCCCCCCCTTCACATTTAGATGCACAGATTCTGCCCAGAAAACGGATGGAAAAATTGGCTTTGCTCAATGCTTTCGGGGGGCCTGCAGCAGAAAAAAACCTGCCGGGGGGAAAACCCCTGCAGTGGGAAATGGCTGAGCAGCCAGGTTTTTCCATAAGACCCCGTTTTTTGCTCATTTTCAGACAGGTTTTTTTTTAGGCGGTCTGCAAACCGCAAACCGCCTGAAAAAGTGGCCGAAAACCCGTGCAGTGGGGACATGCCCTAAGGGTATGTTCACTTGGCTGATTTTGACGCTGTTTTCAGAATGGTTTTCGAAGCATTTCCGCTCCCAAAACAGTCTCAAAAAACGCTCCCAGTTCCTTTTTATTGATTCCTATATGAAACAGTGTTGTAGTTCACGCACAACGATTTTTTTTTTACGCACGTTTTAGGCACTTCTCTGGAAGCTATTTTGGGTGCTGGAAAAGAAGCGTCATGTCAATCGTTGAAGCGTTTTCAGCGCTGAAAATCCCTTGCAAAACCTTGGCACGCTTTTGACACTTTTGGAGTGTTTTTCCTCGCCACGGATTTTGCCCTTGCTATTAATTTGCACGGATGAAAACAGTGTTGAAAATCTCGTCCAAAACCTCTTCTGAAAGTATGTTTCAGGCGAGGTTTTGATGCTGTTTTGGGCACTGAAAAATCAGTGTCTAAACAAGCCGTGTGAACATACCTTTATAGTAGCTCAGACTTTCATAGACCCAGCATTCCAATTAAGTTTATTTTTTTATATGATAAATCAGAGTAATTCGACCCCCAGTTGCCACGTCAACTGCTTGGCAACCCAGCGTTGCATGATCGGTTACACCCCTTAAGGCCTCGTTCACACGGCTTATTTGGGCACTGATTGGAGCCGCACTGCGCACCGTATTTGTGCTGCAGTACAGCTCCAATCCTTCCCAGTCATTACGGTAATCCACAGTTCTCATAGAGAACTATGGATTCCGTCTCTTCTCCGCACCTGGCGAATCCGCCGCGGGGGGAGAAAGTGACATGCGCATTATTAACGGCGCGTGCGCGCCATAGATAATGTCAGTCTATTGGGCCGGCAAGCTGCCGGCCCCCCGCCCCGCTGCACGGCTGCCGGCATAATTGCGGGGCGAAATCCGTCCCCGCAATTACGCTGGCAATAAGCCGTGTGAACCAGGCCTAACGGTATGTTCACACAGCGTAATTGCAGACCTTCTGCATGTGAATTCACCCCAATAGTTTAGATGCAGATTATAGCGGTTTTAAAGGGGTTGTCTCACTACATTGATTCATCTTACCTCAGTCCTGTTTTCTTGGTTTCATTTTGAATTCAGGGGCGTTTACTGGCTTCTACTAGGCTGCAGTAGAAGCCAGGTCTGTAGCTATAGCAACCAATGCTGGCAGCCTATCAGGATAGATCAAACAGGTCTGTAGCTATAGCAACCTAAGGAGCTGATGCAGCCCATACAAGAGTGGATATCTCAGAATAGGTAGGACACTGGTAATGGACACATATTGCAAAGTGACTTGTTTTTGCAAGATCTTTATAATAAAAAGCAGCAATCCTTGTAGTGAGACAACCCCTTTAATCTTTGTGTCGTCCTGGTGTTTTCTATACGTTTAGTCTCTTACAAAGGAAATAAGGTAAATGTACAGACCGTGGGAGGAACTGCTGCCGATTTGAAGTGTAAGTACAAATCTGTAAATAGCTGCATTTATATGGAATGTACTTGTATTAATAGGGCTACCCAAACACTATCAACATACTGCTGATAACTAGAGTAGGATAGTGGTTACAGGCTGGGATGGCTCCATCATCTATCTGATAATCTGCTCGGTCATGATGCCAGGTCACAAATGTTTCAGACATCAACCAGCCCCATCACCACATAACATCCCGGACCGTCATAAATGCACTGAGGTTGCTGAAGGATATCCAGAGGGAACCTTCCCACAGAGCCAAATATATCCAATCCTGCAGCTGTCCGGGCTTACTGCCTCCATGGGCCCAGCATTTAATTGATTTGTATCTGCTGCAGCTCCAGGGAATGTAAATCTACATTAGGTTGGATTTATACAATGTCTTCTGTGGTGTTTGCTCTGGCATTTTTTTCAGCATTTTATTCCCACCACAAAACAAAACAGACGGATGTTTGCATATAAAATGCACTGAAAACAATGCTATTGTGTGTTCAAAACACCACATGCTGCAGGTATATTTTTTCAGGTGTTTTTTCATATCCCCTAATGGGGATAGGGACTAATCTGAATAATGGCAATCTCAGTACAGCCTCAATACTTGTACGTCCTGTTCGCTCATGCTACGTCTAAGAGTCTGTGGGAGGACTTGAAACGCGTAAGATGCGTGTGCATCATTTGGCGCCATGTTTTTAACTTTTGATATATTTTTGGGATGTATTTAATAAAACGACTTGGAAACTTTTCATTCTGAAGTGCTGGGTCAACTTTTTTACATTGTGGAAATCTCAGTACAGTGCAGTGGAATGTAATGGCACTATATAAGTAAAATACATTTATTATATAAAAAATAGACATCCCTATGGGAAATAAACAGTAAAAGTAACATTAAATTCCTAGAGTTTTTTTGTTTTTGTTTTTTAATTTAATCTAGACATAAAAATGGTTTGTGAAAGACTATATCCCTGATATTTATCTTGTGATACAAATCATGGTACAGTAAAATATTGCAAAGACTAGTGTCGAGAGATGGTTAAACTCGCAATCTGTTCAGACTGAAGAGTCATTTAGCCACCAAACCTGAACCCTTGACAGTCTGGGGATCACCAGCGGGTGCGATTCCTACCAGTCCAATCATTTGTTACAGTCTTTATACTGGCAGGGAATAGCAGCAGGGGTGACGGGCACTGCTGAACGTAAGCATCTGCTCAATTAAAAATGGTTTAATGAATCTCCGCAGATGAATATATTTCACTTCAAGCATCTCGCCGACTGATCTTCAGCTGCGTAACCGCCTGATGACGGCGCCAGCTAGGCCATCAAATGTGTGTCAGGGAAAAAAAACAAAAAAAATAAAAATAAAAATTTCTGTCCATACACGGAGGCGAATGCTACATGAGATTTGTGTCAGCTTCACACCTAGGATAAGAATACACCTATACTAACTGCACCCTGTGGTTATCCAGCATGTCTCACCCAATGGTTACCTTTGTTAATTTAAAAAAAAATTTATTATATATATATATATATATATATATATATATACACATAAACACACACACATACACATATATATGTACATACATACATACACACATATATATACACCATGTAACACCAAGTCAATCACAGTTCTATGACATCAACCTGTCCAGTTATGATTCAACACGGATTGTAAATCAATTTTTCCTGCTGTTGTGCAAATGGAACAGACAACTGGTAGAGATGATAGGCAATTAGCAAGACAACCCCTATAAAGGAGTGGTTGTGCAGGTGGTGACCACAGACAACTTCTCTGTTCTCTTTTCCCTTTTTTGGCTGTGGTTTTGGTCATGTTTTCATTTTGTCATTGCTCTCACGCTTAGGCTATGTTCATACGGCTTAAACTGGGACGTATCTCACCCGTCAGTTGCGCCGTACTGCGCTAAATACGGAGCGAGATACGTCCCTGTCATTACGGTCATCCACAGTTCTCATAGAGAACTACGGGTTACGTTTCCTCTCCCCGCTCGCCGTGTTGTGAAGTGACATGTCAATTATTCACGGCGCACATGTGCCATGAATAATGAATGTCTATGGGGCCGGCGGGCTTACGCCCCCCCCCCCCCCTCTCCCCCGTGCACATGATGTAATTGCGGGCGAAATACTTTCCGCAATTATTGCCATGTGAACGTAGCCTTAGAGGTAACATGAGACGTTGCTCAGGTGATGCAGCTCATCCAGGATGGCACATCAATGGGAGCTGTGGCAAGGTGGTTAGCTGTGTCTGTCAGCACAATGTCCAGAGCATGGAGTACACCAGGAGATGTGGAGGGGGCCATAGGTGGGCAACAACCCAGCAGCAGGACCGCTACCACCAGGAGGAGCAATGCCAGAGCCCTGACTTCCAGCATGTTCCAACAGTCAGTAACAGACTCCATGTGGGTGGTATGAGGGCCAGGCATCCACAAGTCACTGTTGTGCTTACAGCCCCACACCAGGCCGGACAACTGGCCTTTGCCCGAGAACCCCAAGCGTGGCAGAGGCGCCATCCGCACACTGTGCTCTTCACGGATCAGAGCAGGTTCACACTGAGCACATGTAACAGAGCCTACTTTCTGCTGCCTGCAGCATCCTCCAGCATGAGCGGTTCGGCAGTGGGTCAGTAATGGTGTGGACAGGCATTTCTCTCGAAGGCCACCCAGCCCCCCCATGGGGCTGCCAAAGGGGCCCTGAAATGCCCATTAGGGACCGGGGTGAGGGTTTCCCCAGACCCCTTTTGAACCCTATGCAAAGGGCGGGGGGCCCTGGGGCCTTTGATGCTGCAGTGTAGGTTAAAAATTTGGGTGGATGTGTTTCGCAGTCCTGGGCCCCCGATGAAGGCATTGATGCTTTTGGGCTGGCGCCCCTTCCCCCAAACCCGAATTTTAAACAAGCACATCTGGGACATGGGTCTCATTTTTCCCTTTAAAACCCAAAGTTTTCACCACAGACTGTTCAGCAGTTTGACTGAGCTTTAATTTCCCGGTCTGGGGAGGAAAAACCCCAAGAAAAATAACCCCCGCCCCCATTGGTTTGGGGGTTAAAACAGGGATGTGGAAGGGGCCCACACCAAAATATTTCCTGTCCTTTAGGCATTTCCAATGGAAATTGGGGTCACCCTGAAATGTTTATTTTCCACTTTTGAGTATCATTCCCAAAACCAAATCCCTTTGGGTTTTTTAATTTCCTTGAAAAATTTTTTTGTTTTATTTTTATCGAGCCCCTTCCCCTATGTTTAAATTTTAAAAAACACACACACATTCCCGGGTTTGGTTTTTTGGACCAAAAAAAAATTTCCCTTTGTTTTTTTTTTTTAAATGAACTAAATGAGGCCATCCCTTAACTTTAGGGATCAATGTGAATTGGGATTGAAACAGTCCTCCTCATCATGCTGTTTCTATTGGTTTCTCTATTCTTCAGCAGAAGGGGAAAATTTTTCCCGGGGTTTTTATCCCGAAGTACAAACAATTAAAACCAAAAAAAGATCCATTAAAGGATTTACTTTGGGGTTTTTCCCCCTTTAGTTCATTAGAAATTGCTTCTAGGTGCACAAAGGTACCAGTAATTTTGCTCCCTCTGAAACTGAAAAGGATTTCTTAAATGCTGCCACTAGGTCCCGGGGACCTGTACTCCAAAATTTTCTGAAAAAACGCCCCTTGGGGTGTTTACCCCGGAAAAAAATCTCTTAGGGATTCTTTGGGGGGTTTGAAGTTTAGTTCAGGAAAAGCATAAAAGACAGACTTCCGCAGCAACAAAGTTTTAGTTATACTTCACCCCAATAAGAGAGAAGGTTATGTGATGAAATGGAGACTGCTGCATCAGCCAATAGTCCTGTATGCAGCTGCAGGTAAGCAGAATTACTGGGGATTAGTTTTGTATCTTTAAACCCCCTTACCAATATTTGACGTACTAGGGCTTTGTAGTTGGATCACATCGCAAACCCCTAAATTTCTGCGGTGCCGGTGCTAAAAGGGGCTGACACCCCGCCCAAAAACCACAAAAAGAGCCGGCTCCATCCGTGCTTAAACCCCCCTTTAAAGGGCGCTCCCGGGTCCATTGTAAAGGGGCCCCCCGGGAGGGGGTAAAAAAGCCCTATTGAAATTTCTGCCGAAGCATAAAGGGGGGGCTCAAAAATTACAGTAAAAAAAATTAAAAAAATTATTATTTTTATAAAAAAATAAAATTTTTTTTTCTTTATTTGAAATTTTACAAATAACAAAAATTTTCACAAAGTTGGCATAAATATTTTCTGTAAAATCTTTAAAATTTTTAAAAATTTTAAAATTAAGGAAACCCGGTTTTTTGAAACCGTAAATGAAAAGGCCCAAATTGCTTTTTTTTTTGGTTATTTCACATTCCCCAAAAACTGGAATAAAAGTGAACAAAAAAGTTGCAAGTAAAAAAAAACCCGGGATAAAAAAAAAAAAACTTTTAAACCCCCCAAAAAAAAAGCACCCTCACTCAAGTCTTTCGTAGACGTTTAAAAAACCCAAAAAGCCCCAAACCAAAGGCCAAATTTCGTTTGGGCCCTTTTTTTTCACATTTTTCCCCAATTAATTTTTTTTCCCCGGTCCGCCAAAAAATATTCAAAGCAGGTCGGGCTGGGGCCCCCAGGGGGTCGGGGAAACCCCCGGTTTGGGGGCCCCCCCAGCTGCTGTGGGCCCCCGGGGGCAGTTTGGGCGCTCCCCCGGGGCCCCGGGCCCCCGATTTCCCCCCCCTGGCGCCCGGGGCCCCGGGGTCCCCCGCTTTGGGGACCCGGGCCCGGGGGGTTAGGGAAAAAAAGTCCTCCCCCCACTGATCTCCCTGGGAGGTGAAGGTGTTAAAGCCTTCAGCCTGCCAGGCGCCAGCCCCTTTTTCAAGGGTTTTTACGAAAGGGGCCCCGGTGACGTCACCTTTACCCGCCGCCAAAGCAGGGGGAAGGGGCCAGGGAGGAAGGGCCCTTTTTTTAAATACCTGGGCCCAATACCCCAACACCTTTAAAAGGGGGCCCTAAATGCCAATATCTACTGCAAGGGAACCCTAACTGCATGGGTTAACCCACCCAAAGGGGGGTCCCTAACTGCCCGTATACTCCTGCAAATTTTCTCCCCGGAAGGGTTTGTTCCCCCTTCCCCACCTTCCAAACACCTTTTTGGGGTACTAGGCCCTAAACTATGGTTTCCCCGCTCTCCCACCCCCGGGTTTTTGGTTTCAGAAAGAGGGGAAAATTAAAAAGAAAAGCTGGAAAATTGAGGAATTTTAAAAATATTTAAAGTGTAATTTATGCACGGGGTGAGGGGTGGGGCCGGGGCAAGTCATGAGGGGGGTGTGGAAAAGGATTTAAGGGGAAAAGGGAATAAAAACGAAATCATGGGAGAAAGGGGGAATGGACCCCCTTTGAACATCCCCGGTGAGTCCCGATTTCAGGGGTTTTTTTTACTTCATAGGATCAAATTTCTGTATTCCTGTAATGTGATATGAAATGAAAACCCTGTCCAAAAACCCCCCATGTGGTTTTTCGTTTTTTAATGTGGGTTGTTGAAAAAAGGGTTTAACTGACGGGTTTCTCGACCCCAAAAGGGGTCTCCCATTTTGTTTTTGGTGGCCCCGGTTGTATTATTAAAAAAATAAAAAACCCCCCCCCCGGGTTTTTTGACCCTGTTATGGGGGTTCCCATATGGGCCCGGGGGGTTGGTAGGTTAAACCCCTTTTAAAATTGGGGTTTTTTTGAACCTAGTATGGGGATTCTTATTTTTTGGGGTGTTGTAAAACTTTATAAATTTTGGCCCTTGAGGGATATGGCCCGCGAAAATTGCCCTGGGGGGTTTTTATGAAAATAAAAACAACCCCCGGACCTGGGGGAGGAGGGTTTCACTTTTACTTTTTTTTTTTTTGGCTGGTTTTTTTAATTAATTTTTTAGGAAAAGGGGGTGAGGGTTTTTGTACCCAAGGGAACGTTTTAGGTTTGGGGGATTTTTTTTTTGGGGGCCGGGGGAGGATAAAGGGATTTGGGGGGAAAAAATTCGCCCGGTGGCCTTAAGAAAAGCTAACTTAAAAAATTTAGGACAAGGGAAAGTGAGATTAAAAAAACATGATCGTGTAAACTTTCCAACCTTGCCCCCAATTTTTCCCAAACAATTTAAGGTTTCCCGTTTTCACCCTTTTATTATGGGTTAAAAAATTTGGGCGCCTTTAGTGGGCCATAAGGGCCCGGGTGTTTTTTTAAAAAGGGTGGCCCCCCAAGGGGGAAATTCTGTGGAAGGACCCCCGAGTTTCCGCACACCCCGTTCTAAGGAGGGAAAACCACCAAATTTGGGGGGTTTAAACTTTTCCTTGGGGAATGTTTAATTTAAATTTTCCAAAATAAAAGTATTGTAGAGAAAGGGAAGGGGGATAAAACCAACGGACAAATTTAAAAAAAAAATAGGCCTCCCGAATGGGAAAAGGGTTTTAAAAGCCCAATTTTTAAAAAGGGGAATAAGAGGGGAAAATTTTTATAATATTAAATTAAATACATATTTTTCTTTAAAAAAATAAATTTTAAAAAAATTATAAAAAATATATGTAAAAAAAAGTAAAAAAAAAAAAAAATAAAAAAAGGAATTTTAAAAAAGGGATAAATGATAAAAAAAAAAAAAACCCGCAGTTGGGCCCTTTAAAGGATCCCTTTTAAGGGAAAAAAAAAAAAAAAACCCGATAAACCCTTAAAAAAGGATTGTCAAAAAGGTGTGAACAGGGCCTTATTTCTTTACTCCCCCAGCATTTGGGCCCTTTCAAAGGAAAAAATTTTTTTTTTTTTTTAAACATATCTTTGGAAAGCCTTAGGGGGCTTTCAAAAAAGGGCCCGGGTTTTTTTTGCGTTTTTTGTGCCGAAATGTTGGGAGCATTAATTGGGTTTTTGACTTTTTTTTGCACAAAAAAATTTCATCAAAAAACGCTTTGGGGTTTAAAGCTCCCCTTTTTAAAAAAAGCTTTTTTCAGAACCCCCGGCCAAAGAGCGGTTTCTGCAGGGGGAAGCTGCAACCTGACACAATCTTTCATATTGTTGTTTGTGTTAAATGAAGTGGTGAAACCCCATAAAAAATAAAAACAAAATGGGGCTGGGCCCAAAGCAAACGCCCTTTTTCCCTTTTTTAGGAGCCAAACCCCTTTTAAAATACCCAAACCTTTTGGCTAATTTCAAAGGGCGTAATTGCGGCCCCGTAAAAGTACGGGGGCTTTTCGCCCGGGTTTGGGAGTTGTGCTGATCAGCCCGCCCCCCCTCGAACCCTTGGGATTTTCTTGGGCGCAATTATTTGCCGCCCATCTCGTTTGTTTAGGAAACCAAAAAACCCGCGAAATGCATGCTGAAATAGCCCCTTTTAAAAATAAACCCCAAAGTTTTAAAAAACAAGTGTTATCTTCAAGGCTTCCTTTAACCAAAAGAAGCTAAACATTTTTTTGGGGGTTTTAAACCTGGCCCCCAGTTTATTCCATTTCTCTTACTTCAGGATGGGAGGTAGTATACACTCGCTGTTTGCTCAGCTGTCTGCGTCCTATCATTAAGGGCAGCAGGGTTCACGTGGAGATGAATAGTCCCATGTAAAATGGAATCTGGCCGATTTGTGTGAAACGGAAAATTTAAAAGGAGCCGAGGAAAATATTTTCCCCTTAAAGATCCCGAGGAAAAAGTATCTATAAAAGAGTAAAAAGTAATTGTTACCGGGAATATTAAAATATCCTTTTCCAAGCGGCGGGCCGGCCAATTACTCAGGCATTAAACCTATCTCTACAATGGTTTTACACTTGCGCATACATTGTCCCCGAGGGACATGAAATATGTTGTACAGCTTGAAATGGCAAATGCATGCCAGCAAGGCTTTCCCTATTGTGTAATCTAACATAAAACTTGAGGAAACACATATTTGAGAAAATTCTCCATTACTATGTATTACAGGATTAGGATTGGCCGATAATTTCATGAGTCAGGAAAGCTGGCTACAGACATAAACAGAAGCTTCAGAACATAGGAGACAATTCTTCATAACCATGGATAGATTTCGAGGACCAGAACAGCTTCCGACTGATACAAATAAGGGCTTATTCATATTCACACAGTCGTACTACCCCTCTATTCTGCATGAAGTAGTATTCGGGCTTCCATAGAGATTCCCGATTACTCTACCCCCTGCTGGTCTCTAATCTCACATGTATTATATTTTTCTATCCGAATTCGTACAAATAAGAAACAAAAACTAAATATTTTTGGCATTCCAAAGCATTGCTGCCAGGCTCGGACTAGCCCACAGGGGAACAGGTACCTTCAATGGGAGAAAGGCAAAGATAGAAGCAAAAAGCAAGAGGCTAAGTGTGAGAGTCATGTGCAGTAGCTGTAGGATGGGCCCCAAGAATCTATTTCACTGATGGGCCCCAGTAATCAACTGGGCACTGCCTAATAGGCTTATGCATATAGCTTACTTGAGTTAGCCCTCCTGGTTGCTATTATAACCCACTGGCACCCCATAACCGACCAAATAGCTGTCAGCTGAACAAGTATATAACTGCCAAGTATTAAAGGTGTATGTGCACATTTAGGGCGACATGTCAGAAAAGTGGCGTTTCCACGCCAGTTTTAGGCGCATTAAATCAGTGTAAAGTGCGCCAGAACGTCCGATCCTCTCAAAAAACTGGCTTCAGGTATACCTTGCATAGAAAACTTAATGCGCCTAAAAAGGCGCATTGCACAGCTCACGGCACATAGCATTTCATTGGTAGTATATATGTAATGCGCCGTGGGGGTGCACAATGCATCATATTTAGGTGCATTACAAAGTGTCATGCCCGGCGTATAACGCACCTAGTTTTGGTGTACGACAGTTCATTTGCATCAAGAATATGGCATCAAAAGTGGTTTTGGCGCAAAATAGACAAAAAAAACTGGCGTTGGCGTGTTGGGACATGTCGCCCTTAGTGTTGGAAATATTAAGTCATGGGCGCACACACATACCCACCTCCGGGTACCCACTGCTAGTTCTCTGGGAGAGCCCCATGTCTTTTCACGTCTGGGTTCTTATACCAACCCACAGGAGCGTCTCCATGCAAGCACTATAGGCGCAAACCCCACCCATGTGTGGGGAAAAGAACCTGGAAGTGAAGCGGAGCGGATCCCCAGGAATCTCTAAAGCTGGGGGGCTGATAGGTAAGCATCACTTTTTTCAATTTTTTCTCACCCTGGTCCCATTTAACTATAATTTTATTAAACTGGACAACCCCTTGAAGCCAAGTTTCTCTCTGATGTGAATCTAAACACCTACATGATGTAACTGCACATACAACAATTCCTTAATCCCAGGTAACCCCATAAACTTGAGATTGTTGGCAAGTCATATCCAGACCACTCAATCTGCTGACAAAAATCGAACGAACATTTTTCGCCTGTACATTAATGGCGTATTTATAGGAAACCAATAGAATATCTCATAGATATTTGATTAGCAGGGGTTCATGTTCGTTCTGAAGAGCAAACGACATTATGCATGTGCTATTATTCCCCATTACTCTCTATATGTAACAGCTAAAGACCTATTTTTATGTTAGTCCTGTCCAGGACTCATCTCTTGTCCAGAATGAAGAGCAGTTGCACAGAGGGTCTCTCACTTTGGAGGGTACGTGCTGTCCTGCATTACACAAACTATTCATTTGAATGGGCACTGTGTAATAATTTCCCCTAAGGTGGCGCTGCATCGCCATCTACTCCACAGATCACAGTTGACTGCGTATAGTCCCAGTAGGGAAAGCTTTGTGCCCAACTTACTGTAAAGCAACAATTCTAATAAGTAGGGATGGTCCACAGTTGTAAACCCTTTAAAGAAAGTCTTGGCTGCTTCTCCTATACTAAATTAAAAGTGCCTTAAAGATATAGCCAATTCTACGTTTTCCATAGAGAATGCCCATACATGTAACTTGGAGACCACATTCATGTGATTGGTGGACCTCAGAGCAAACTCTAAAATTGGCCCAAATGTTGAGAGGAAAACTCCTTCAAGGGGTATTACCAAAAGTTGCCCAGTTTACTTCAGCCTGTTTTCCTGTGCAGGCTGAGGGAGTTCCACTCCATTGATCAGCATTTCAGGCAAGCATCGCAGCTATGACGGCACCGGGTCACTTGCCTGAACAACTCCCAATGCAGATAAATAATATATATATTAGCATTGGTAACGAGGTGAACCGCATGGTCCTATCAACCAATCATGTTAAGTGTGGTTGGCAAAACCTCAAGGTTAAAGCCCAAAAAACATAGTAGTCCCTCTTCCACTGCTTTAAATGACCACTCCAGTAGAGAGATTCACATGGGTCACACTACCATGTTGTGTTTCAGCAACGTGCAGGTCACGTGACCCAGCGCAGCATTGAGAAATGCCGTAATTTAGCTACGGTTAAAGAGAACCTGTCACATAGTCTACTCTCCCGGAGACAAGGTGTGGTTATCAGCGAAGTACATTCGCCTTAAGATCCCCAGCTATAAACTGGGACCCCGGTTCCTGGGGCCATTCCAGGTTCTCAAGCGCATCAACCCAGAGGCCTACAAGCTACGGCTACCCCCCTCGATGCGTGTCCCGAACTCCTTCCACGTCTCCCTCTTAAAGCCGGTGGTCCTGAATGGCTTCTCCTGGAAAGCTGCTCCTCCGACTCCTGTAGCAGATGCCACCAACATCTTTACCACAAGAGAGGTCTTGGCCATGAAGACCATTAGAGGGAAGCGTCATTTCCTCATCGACTGGAAGGGGTTCGGGCCGGAAGAGAGGTACTGGGAGCCAGAGGACAATATTCTGGACCATAATGTAATCCGGAAATGTCTTCAGGACAGAAAGAGGGGGAGGCCAAATGGGAGGGGGGTTACTGTCACGGATGCCATCCTGGGTCGCAGGCGCATCTGTGCCCCCCTTGCTGAGGACAGCACAAGCTAGTAACAGCACAAGCTAGTGACAGACCTGCTGTTTCCAGCGCTGTGTCCCTTATTCTGTAAGATGCTGGAGTTTTCGAGTATTTAATGCTCAAATTTGCAGTTTTCAGCCAGAAGAGAGTCATGAAAAGAGTCAGTTTTTTCAAACCCCGCCCACCTTAGACTAGCCCTGCCCACATCAACTGATAAACCTATTACTTTGAATAGGTAGAAACATGGGAATAACTGCCAGTGGGCGGGGCTAGCCTTTGGTGGGCGGGGATAACACCTGCTCATGAATAAGATCTGAGCAGTAAAAACTCCAGCATCTTACAGAATAAGGGACACAGCGCTGGAAACAGCAGGTCTGACACTAGCTTGTGCTGCCCTCAGCAAGTGGGGCATAACCTATGTGACAGGTTCCCTTTAAGCAAAATTACTACCAAGTAGCAATTTCTAATGAACCCAAAGGGATTTTCTCACTACAAAGATTAGCTTGCAGCATGTAGGGACAGGTAACTGAAGACTTTTTCTAAATACATTAGTCTTTTGATTTTTACCTTGGTTATAATATAAGAGAGACCATCTGCTCTGAGTGCACACAGATTTCACTGGTGTCGTCCATAATCCTAATTCTTCATCAGAAAGTGAGAAGGGAGTGACATCACCATGGACTAAGCACAATCTAGTAGCAGACTCATCTGTAACAAGATTAGCTTTTGTTTACAGCTAAGCAATTGTATTCACTCCTCAAAGGACTTTTAACTTTATTGAAGATTAAATCTCCTGCATTTATGGCTTTGCAATGTCTCAGCTAGTGATCGAGGAGCTAAATATAGTAATTACTGTTATAAACCCACCTACAGTCTGACAGGACAAAGTGGATGGAAAGCTGCTTGTGCAGCAGCATAGTGAGAAAACTCTTTTAAACCTTATCAAATTCTCGTCTGAAGGCTGCTGCGTATGAGGCGTTTTTCAGATAAGCATTTGAAGTTGATTTGGACGCTGAAAAAACAGCATCCAAAATCAATCATGTGAACATACCTTAAAGGAGTTGTCTCACTACAAAGAATAGCTTTCAAAATGTAGGGAACACTGAATGAAGACGTTAAGATGTTAAGGAGTTACAAATGATTTCATCATCTTCTGAGGGCTCTCAGGTTTCCCAAGTGACCAACCTGTGTACTCCTTTTCCCCTGCTGTTTGTTCTATCTGATAGCAGGGAGTGACGTCATCACACAGGTTGGCTGGCCGGCAGTGAGAGCTTGTGTGTTATCTGATCTTTCAGACAAAAGACACTAATTACTCTACTGTTTACATTAGCTCAGAAGCTTCTCCGGACCTAAGAGAAGGTAATTTAGCTAATCTAGACGGATAAATAGAGAAGTTTGAATACACGGAGCTCATATGCTAATTACAGACAGCTTAACCAGGAAGTGACAGAGCAAAGCAGCATTATTTCATTCATGCATTCTATGAAACTTTGAGATGAGACAACCCCTTTAAGGTTAGGTCTACGTTTACGTGACATTTTAAAACCCGCTGGAATCCAAACTGATCAGAAAAAATCTATGCGGTGTAGACTACAGCACAGATTTTTATTTTTTATTTTTTTACTGCGGGCTATGCAGCATAGGGGACCGTCTGATTTTCAGCAGATTCTAAACACTGAATCCGCCAAAAATCCGAGGAGCATACCGGGCTTTGTAGACATAGCCTAAGACAATCCACTGTGCTTGTGATGCTGACAGGAAGCCTCTCTCTCCAGGGCTGTGGAGTCGGCAAGCCGAAGCCCCGACTCCGACTCCTTAATTTCGCAAACCTCCGACTCCCTCATATATAGTGCATGTTTAAAGGGGTTGTCTCGCTACAATGATTGGGTTTTAATTAAAAGATCTTTTAAAAAAAGCAGCTTTGCAATACAGTATATGTTCATTACAAATGTCCTACTGATTTTGAGTTATCCCTGTTAGTAGTAGTGCATCAGCTCCTGAAATCCCTATAGCAGCCGACCTGTTGATCTTGATCTCACTGGCTGTCAGTGCTGATGACTCATCTGTTTCTGAATACAGGTCTGAGCACAGAGCCCCTCCCGCACAGTATGCTTCTGTAGGGAAGGGAGGGGGAGGGCTCTGGCTTCTGTGTCTGTGTGGATTAACCCGGTGTGTGCCTGCTACCTCCTGCTCTCTACACAGATTGAGGAGAGCAGAGATGAGGATTATCTGTGGTCAGTAGATGTGACAGCAGTGAAGTGTGTTACTATAATCATGATGTGTCTGTGGAGCTTTGACTATACTAATAGAACAGATCAGGGGGGCATGTGAATGGTTCATACCCCTTCCTGCTCTGCTGTATTAGTGACACATCGTGATTATAGTAACACACTTCACAGCTGCCCTGTGTCTGTTCTGACAGGGTTTGTTTGTTGTTGCTTGAGATGGAGATTTGTATGATAAGCAGGGGGTATAGGAACACTTACATCCCCCCTGCTCTGCTATTAGCATACACAGCTTCACAGACCTCTGGCTCCATAGCCACTCATAGATCAGCCCTCTCCCTGTTGTCTCCTGACTCTGTGGAGCTGACAGTGCAGTTGATCCAGCAGTGAGCAGACCTAGGCAGGCACACACAGGGTTAACCCTGGCAGCAAACCTCCTCGCCCTCCCCCTGCTGTATAGAAGGAGAGCTGTCTGTGTGCTGAGGGGAGGGGGGAAGAGGGAGGAGAAGAGGCAGACAAGAAGTACGCCCCTGAATTCAGTGTGTCTGGGAGCACAGGATTTTTTAATTAGGCTGAAAGCCTGTAGTGAGACAACTCCTTTAAGTGATAACTTTACTGTAGTAAAATGGTAACATCAGGCTGTTTATCACCTTATGATCCAATATTCAAGCTATTTAGGTAGATCACACACTGTCAAGCTAATGGGTAACAATGTTTTGATCTTTTGAACACTTGTGGGTAGCGTTGAAGAAAAAGCTGTATTTGTATCCAAGTCCAGTCTGCACCAACACTGGGAATGTGTAGAAGAGACCTGGGATCAGATTTTGGTCAAGATGTGCTTGAATCTGATTCAGAGCCCAGAAGGAGTCAGGCAGTATTGAAAACCAAAGGTGGATTTAACAAATACTAACAAAATTATAAAAATTAACATTTTGATTTTTAGGAGCAAAACAGTAACAATGCAGTTACAGGAAAGAATCTGCAGAACTTAGCAGAGGCTAAATACTTGCAAGTCACATTTATGTATAAGATAGGTAAGATGACTGTATATAAAATTACAGTAGCCTCATATACAAAGCTGTAGTGGATGGTGAGATATGGAGCCTGAAAGTCACAAGTTCAAACCATTGTTACCATTTTGCTTGTCAGTGTAAAATATATTTATTGGATATGACTTTAGGACACAAAAAATTGTAAATATGCAAAACACTACAGGAACATTTGTGGAGTCTCTGAATTTGTTTTGAGAAATAGTATCGCCTCCATTAGATCCTGCATACATGACCTCACATCTGATCTCATTTCCAGGCTAGAGAACGGCCTCTCTACACTAACTTGGGTTGGTGGCAAAGCCTTGACCACAGGGGCAACATCTCTAACAATCTCAGGGTATAAAGGAATTGCCTCAGCCACAGTCAGTTTTGATGAATGGTTAAAATCTTTTACTTCTTTGAAAACAGGTGAACAATTTTGCTGAAATCTGTTTGCCATGGGAGCAAAGTCTTTTTCCCCTGGGGCAGTGCTTTGCCTGCTCCATGTCATCAATTACACTCCTCATGTGATAAGGCTGAAGATATGGGAGCAGTAGCACTGGCCGCACCCAATTCTTCTTGCTCTTTGCACTGCATCGAATTAACTGGATCAACTTATTATATATTTTGGGAGTCGGCCCATTTTATGACGACTCCGACTCCTTCAAAATAGCCACCGACTCCACAGTCCTGTGACTCTCTCTATGCATTTCTAGGAGACTGACTTTAAACCTCCCATAGGAATTCATAGAGAGATTTACTTCTGGACCACACAACCATGCTTTGTGTTTCAGGTGACAAGACCCTATTTGTAGCAGTGAAAAATCCTGTATCCATCTGCAGGTAAGGAAAATGACTGGCACCACTGTGTACCTAAAAGCAATTTCTACTGAACCAAAGGGGGAGAAAAAACAAAACAAAACAAAAAACCAGGAGTGGTCATTTAAAGCACAATGTCCAAATGATCCCCTCTCTCCAAGAGGCAGAAAGGGAAGATTCGAAATTGCCTTTTTGCACTCCACAAAGCATCTGCATATCACACGGCATGATGGGAAAAGAGCTGAGAAGCTCTAGCGTCCTCTTTTGGATGTAACAAATCCTCAATTTGCTTTTGACCCACTGGATCTTTGGAAAGCAAGAAGGGAAAGAGGCAGAAAGTAAGCTGAAAAGTCCATAAACAAAGTCCTCTTCTCTTTTTCATTTTCAGACAACTTGCTGTGGCTGGAAGCATGTGTGAGATTCTACAAATACCTGCTGAACTATGCCGAGAAACACGTAACCGACTCGGATAATAGTACTCCCCCATCAGAAATGCCCTGCTCAATGATTTCCAATTCAAATGCGTCTACACATCCATTTCTCCATATTATCCCACTCTCCACAAAGTAAACGACATTACAAGTTTAAAGGGGTTGTCTCACTACATTGATTCCTCTGACCTCAGTCCTGTTTTCTTGGTTTCACTTTGAATCACGGGCGTGTTTACTGGCTTCCACTAGGCTGTAGTAGAAGCCAGGTCTGTAGCTATAGCAACCAGCACTGGCAGCCTATCAGGAGAGATCAAATGGGTCTGTAGTTATAGCGACCCGAGGAGCTGATGCAGCTTATACAAGAGGGGATATCTCAGATTAGGTAGGACACTGTTAATGGACATATTTTGCGAAGTGACTTGTTTTTGCAAGATCTTTACCATAAAAAGCAATCCTTGTAGTGAAACAACCCCTTTAAGGCTATGTCTCCACTGCACACAAAAACGGACATTTTTTCAGCGTTTTTTGTTTTCTAAAAACGCTGAAAACAGCTCCCATAGACTTCTATAGTAAAAACGTCCTGTTGTCTCCACAGAACTTTTTTTCTGCTCGTTTTTTTTTGGGAATGTGTTGCAAAAAAACAACAGAGCTGGACAAATTTACTATTGTAGTCTATGAAAAACGCCGGACTTTTTTTTTTTTTTTTGCAGAAATCCAAAGTAAATATAATGCTGTGCATTTCAGCAAAAAAAAAAGTGCAAAAAAAATTATGTTTTTTCAGCAGCTGTTGACAGACGGACAAAAAACTCAAGTTTTATGAACGTTTTTAAGATTTGGTTTTCAGTGACTTTTGTGCCTAATGCCGTGTAGACCTAGCTTAAATGTGCAGGGAAATGACCACGGATACACAACCGGCTGTAGTTATGACAGTATTCCTCCACGATGAATTTGTAATGACATTAGCTTGGGCAGGTACATACCTTGTATTGGATTCTTCCCACAGAAGCATTTGCATAACGGTATCCAGGGGCTAGGATGCAATTTCATTACAAGTAGCCAATTACTTATGAAAAGTGTCTCTCTAGTTATGTGCTGACAGAGGATTGAGGGTCCTGCAGATCCTGCGGTCCCATAACCCAGGCAACCTGATGGTGCCTAGCTCCCTTTATATTAGGTGCTTTACAAGAGACTTTTATAAGGACACTGAAAACTGAGGCATCATGATGTGCTGTGGAGGTAATCTCCAATAAGCATTGCTTTAAAGGGATGTGTCATCAGGAAGTGTTTAAATCAGGTTTTTCTCTTAAATGGGTGTTCCAGGCGTGAACAACGTTCATTGGTCCATCGGGGTATGAGTACAATAGAAAATAAGACTCCTACTTCCCTCCCGGCTGCCGGTCCGTACATCCAGTCTGAAGCAGTGAACGTCCATTGTTCACATGACGGGTGCAGCCACAACGTCACTTGCACAAGACCTCTGTGGCCTGCAGCGTTCATGTGAATGAAGACCGTTCAGTGCTACAGCCAGGATGAACAGAGCGGCCGCCGGGAGCGAAGTATGAGCGCTATATTCTATTTTTACTCATACCCTGATGGACAAATGAGCAATGTTTGACCCTGGAACTCCTCTAAGTTTTTTAAAAATTTTGCTTTAATCTTCCATTTCACTAATTTAAAAAAAATAATAAAATCCTGACACTTCCATATATCAGCTCTCAGCAGTCTCTGCATTATTATCTCTAACAGGATTACAATGAAAGGTGACACCAATGTATAGATAACACAGGATCAACTATTCACAACAGGGCACAGTGACAGGTCACCTCCTGCCTCGCCCCACACAATGACCTCTGTACAGGTCACTGAACATAATCCCCATAATCATACACAGAATGAGAAGAAATGGACATCAGAATGCAAAATCAGTTAAGAAAAAAAAAGTAACATGTAGCAGTAATTGGTTAATATCAATCTGTTTATACACATCACAATATTTATATATAATATATATAATATATATATATATATATATATATATATATATATATATATATATATATATATATATATATATATATATATATATATATCTATATATATATGTATATGTATATATATCTCACACTTGTATATGTTTATTGCCTCTGTACTCCACTCAGGGGAATGTAACACAAACACATGGCACATCAATGCATAATGTGTAACACCTTACAAGGTCCAGCACATAATCTAAATTGGTTGTACAGATTTGTAATAGGGAACCTGAAGACTGCAGCAGGCCCATACAGTACTGTACATCCGTGTTCCTCTTAGGCTAGGTCTACACAGCAGTGGTTTTCTGTTGGATTTTTGCCGGTTTTAGTATTTTGAAACTTCAGAAAATCTGACAGAAAAATGTCCACAGACTTTAATACAAAAAATGACTTTTAGTCTACACATGTTGTTTTTTCTGCTCGTTTTTGGGCGCTGACGGTTTTAGGAACATGTTGTAAAATCCAGAGGAAAATTTACCATTGAAGTCTATGCAAACCGCCGGATGGTTTTTGGACGGTTTTTCAGAGGTTTTTTGGACGGTTCTGCTGCAAAAAAGGTGTTTAAACAAGGTATACGAATTTTGCATACAGTAAAAAACGCCTAAAAACCATTCAAAAAAACATGCCAAAAACCTCAACAAAAAATCGGTCGGAAACCTTGCTGCATTGGACAAAAAAAAAACTGAAAAAATACTCAGGTTCAAAGCGGCTCGGCGGAAGGGGGCCAGGAAAAAGATGTTCCCCTGGGGTCACCGTTTTTCCCCCAAACCCAAGTTAGTGTAAGAGGCCCGTTCTCTAGCCTGGAAATAAGAGATCAAAATGTGGGTATGTTGCGGGAAATTTGAGGAAAAAATACATTTTCAGAACAAATTCAGGACCCCAAAGTTCTGCAGTGTTTTGTAATTTACAATTTTTTTTTTTTTCTAAAGTCAAACCAATAAAATTTTTTTACACTGACAAGCAAAATGGTAAATTGTTTTGAATTGTGATTTCAGGTCCATATTAATCCACTAAGCTTTTTAAAATGAGGCTACTGTATTTTATTACAGTCATCTTACCTTTTTTTATACATTAAAATTTTTACTTCAAGTATTTAGCATCTGCAAACGTTCTGCGATTCTTTTTTGTAACTGCATTGTTACCTTTTGCTCCACAAAATCTAAATGTTAATTTTTATATTTTTTTTTAGCATTTGGGAACCCCCTTTTTTTCGCTCTGCCTGAAACCCCTTTGGGTCGGAAACGATTCAAAGGCCTTTTACCAAAAAACTGATCCCAGGTTCTTTTTCACATTCCAATGTTGGGCGGGCTGGATTGGATTAAAAAAACAGCTTTTTCTTCAAAACTACCCACAAGTGTTTAAAAATCAAAACATTTTTACCTTTTGCTTGTCTGTCTGTTTACCTAAAAGCTTGATTATTTTATCATAAGGTGATAAACGTGATGGGGGATTTACTACAGTAAAATTATCACTTAAACATACCGTGTATGAGGGGGTTGGGTTGGGGTTTGGAAATTGAGGGGTGATCGGGGCTTTTTGGCTTGCCCCACTCCACAGCCTGAAAACCCAAAATTCAAAGCACTCCATGAAGAGATATGCAGCGGCCACAATGGCCTACACCAGACCCATAAGCAGCAGCTTCTCCCAGAGAGTGTAGTAGTTTTGCCTCTCTTGATATGAGTCAGCACAGCACAAAGGGGACACAAATACAATGAGTCATTGAAAAATAACAAAGATTGTAATGTCCACAGATAAGAGGTTTACCCGTACCTGCTGGTGAAGCCAGCCACTTTCGTATACAAAAGGGGTCACAAGGCATACTTCCCCGGGCCTTATACAAAGAGATGGGCTGCAGCTTCTGTCACAGCCGGGATGGAGAACACAACATCCCTTATTGTCCACATAATGTTCCGTAAACAGTGGAAATATTTCAGCAGATGCAGCGAGACAATGTATCACAGACCGGGCCTGAACACAGTGAGCTCATTGAGGCAGGACAAGGCTTTGCAAGCGTCAATTCAACCACAAGGAAGAAAAAAAAACTAAAAAACTAAAAAAAAATGTGTTTTGTCTGTATCTTATTACAAAGCTTTTCCAATGATGAAGCATAGAAAAGTAAAAATAGTCCAGCATCAGATAAACAGCACATAAAGGAGCAGCACCTAAAGCGCTGGACCCAAAGTGAAGAGGTCGCTTTTACCGTACAGAGTATGACTGGCGGCGCATGAATGTTTACTGTCATAGGCAAAAAGCCAGTCTGTGACCATGCTTAAAGGGAACCTGTCAGGTGGTTTATGCTGCCCTCTCTGAAAACTGGACTTGTTAGAGGAGAGAAGCTGAGCTCTGTGATATATAGGGTTATATGATAGAGGGAGAGAAGCTGAGCTCTGTGATATATAGGGTTATATGATAGGGAGAGAAGCTGAGCTCGTGGTATATAGGGTTATATGATAGAGGGAGAGACTGAGCTCTGTATATATAGGGTTATATGATAGAGGAGAGAAGTGAGCTCGGTGATATATAGGGTTTTTATGATAGAGGGAGAGAAGCTGAGCTCTGTGTATATAGGGTTATATGTAGAGGGAGAGGAGCTGAGCTCGTTATATATAGGGTTATATGATAAGAGAGAAGCTAAGCTCTGTGATTATAGGGTTATATGATAGAGGAGAGAAAGCTGAGCTCTGTGATATATAGGGTTATATGAAAGAGGAGAGGGGCTGAGCACTGTATATATAGGGTTTTATGATAGAGGAGAGAAACTGAGCTCTGTGATATATAGGGTTATATGATAGAGGAGAGATGCTGAGCTCTGTGATATATAGGGTTATATGATAGAGGAGAGGAGCTGAGCTCTGTGATATATAGGGTTGTATGACAGAGGAGAGAAGCTGAGCTCTGTGATGTATAGGGTTATATGATAGAGGGAGAGAAGCGAGACTCTGTGATATATAGGGTTTACGATAGAGGGAGAGAAGCTGAGCTCTGTGACATATACGGTTATATGATTGAGGGAGAGAAGCTGAGCTCTGTTATATATAGGGTTGTATGATAGAGGAGAGGAGCTGAGCACTGTGATATATAGGGTTATATGATAGAGGGAGAGAAGCTGAGCTCTTTGATATATAGGGTTATATTATAGAGGAGAAGCTGAGCTCTGTGATATATAGGTATATGATAGAGGGAGAGAAGCTGAGCTCTGATATATAGGGTTATATGATAGAGGAGAGAAGCAGAGCTCTACAGAATTATATAGAGATATATTTCACAATTAGATTTTGGTGGTTTTCAAATGCTAAATCCACATCAACATCTGGCGGTAAGGGTATGTTCACACGGCTTATTGCGGCAATACGTAGGGTGTTTTGGATGCATACACTAATCAGCGCATACTTTCAAAGCACGGGGGGTTTCGGCCCCCAGCCGGCCTCACAGACCTGTATTGTCAGCGGGACATAAGTGGCGTAAACAATTGACACGTCACTTCTCTCCCCGGGCGTACGATGCGTATGAGAGCCATGAATTACCGTAATTGCGAAGCGCATTTCGCCACATGTATAGCGCAATACGCAGAAAAATAGCCGTGTGAACATACCCTAACATTTATTTCTAGCTTTGGCTAAAATTTGGTTAGAATTTGACAAACAACAACTGTCAACCATCGCCTTAGACAACAAAAGAAAATCTGCCTAGCAGTCTACACTGGATGGTTTTTCTCCTGGGCAGATTTTCTCACCACCGGCATTAAGGTGGACGAGAGAATCTGCAAACCGTGTACAAAACCGCCCCCCAAAACCATTGAAAAGATAAGTGACTGATATTTTGTCTATGCCGTGTGGCCATAACTGTAAAAGGATATCAGGTGGGAACATAGATACAGAACTAGTAAGGTTATATCTCACCACAGTGCTCAATTTACAGCTAACTTTGCTCAGTACAGCTCTATTAAAGGGGTTGTATCAGTTCATTAAATGGCCTTCAGAATAAGGGGACAGTGAAATTCACATTCTGTTCAGCCCCCCGGTCGCCGTATTCATGGAGCTCGCATTCCTGCCTCTCACTCAGAATTAGGTGCCATGAACAATTTCACTCTATACAGCTAGCTGCCTCCTCATTGACACTGCAGCTGTCTCTATTATCAGAAAACAGGAGAATTGTGCCCAGTGCCTTAATGCTCCTGCATGTAAGGGACCGAAATTTTTTTCACTCTATGCAGCTAACTGCTCCTCATTGACACTACAGCTGTCTCTATAATCAGAAAACAGCATTATTGTGCCACAGTGCCTTAATGCTCCTGCGTGTTGGTGCCTTATGTAAACATGAAGGGAGACGGATCTGTGCTGGATTCAACTGTAGCAGCCGTCCAGCTGTGAGATCAGTGCTGAGTTCATGGAAGACTGATTAGACAATGCAGGTGTGTAAACAGCTCTTACAAAAAATAAGACTGGATAGGGGACAGTGATATGTGGAGGGGGAAACACACTGGAGCCAGCATGAACAGTGAAGGGGGGGGTATGATGTCATCCCTTTTCAGTTAAGAAACGTCCAGCTGGGAGGGGAAGAAACACCCCTGAATTTCAGGAAATGAGAGGATCAAGCTTCAAGAGAACAGCCAAAGCGATACATCACCTTTAAGTCCTTCATGCTGTTACTGAGGGCATGGGTGGAGTATGGGAGACATCATAGTAGCTAATCTCCGCCCACTAGCTCAGCAACAATTGAAATGGCCAGAAATAGGCTACTCCTCATGTACGTGCATGGCCACTTACCCTGCAAAGTTATCTGAAAGTTCAGGTACGCTTTAATGAAAGGATCTGCTTTGTGTCGCCATGCAAATACTTCAGCTCTCAGTTATGTGAGAACACATGGCTACACCCTGGAATGACCTGGAGGCTGTGATTCTTGGCCATGAGCCCTCAATGCTACCTGCTGATACATAGTGCTTTTCCAATGAAAACAATTCCTAATTAATTAAATGACAGTGTTATGTGATTAGGAAACTTCCTACCAGTGAAAACGTTTAAACCAGGGCTTAAAAGTGCATATAGGCACTCAACTGGAAGTGTTGCACTGAAAACCTATTGCGATATGACAAGCTATGTATGGCTGAAGGACAGCATGACATTGTGTGTTTAAGACTTGTCAAGCCTCCAGGTCAAAAATGTAAATTCGTTGAAGCTCACCTCCTATGTAATTCATAAGGTAGAGACAGTCCAAATATATCCTGTTGTTATCAATGGAGACAAACCATCGGACTCTGGGCAAAAACTGACACATATCCATAAATAGTATTTTTGATTTCCAGCACTACTCTAATTCATATAGTTTAAAGAGAGTGCGTCATCAAAAAATGAGTCATTGTTTAAATCCCATTTTTATGATAAACACATTTTTTTTTTTCATATCACTTTCAATATTTTTTAATAATTTTTAAGTCTTGCGGTTTTCACTTTGGCCCCTACACCTTGTTTGCACTGCTTTAACAGCAATCAGAGAGATGCTTTACTGTAGCTTCATGCACATAGGAGACTTAAGATTGTCTCATTCACTTCGATCGAGTTTTCTAGCAATGCTCTGTGACCTGGGAAGAAGTCAGTGTGCAGGGAGGTGAAAGGGTGAACTGTGACATCTCCTCTTGTGACTGGTGGATCCTGTGTTATCTATTCACACTGGTGTCTCCTTTCAGTTTGACCCTCTTTGTGCTGATAATGAGCAGACTACTGAGAATCTCTCTTAACAGAACAGGAAGTGTTAAGACTATTATTAGGCTTAGCGGCCAAAGTGAAAACTGCAGGACTTAAGAATTATTAAAAAATATTGAAAGTGATATGGAAAACGTAAAAAAAATTATAACCAAAAAGTCTTAAAAAATGTGTTGAACATAAAAATGTGAGTTAAACAATAAGTCATTTTTGAGGACACATTCCCTAAAAACATATGACGCGTTTCGAGCACAAAGTCATGTAATTTCTCCACCATACTGTGTACTTGATTTTTTTCAATAATGGCATAAAATCAACTGAATACTCTCCCGTTATTAATAATTGCTGCGGCAAGAATATCAAATTAAATACAAGCAAGCTGGAGAGTGCAGCACAACACCCCCTGTGCCATATGTCAAAGTAGAGCCTTTACCTTAGGAAACTTATGTTTTAATAACACTATTTAAGGGGGTGTTCCAAAACGTTAATGCTCGAAGATAGAAAAATAGGAAGAGGAGTGGGGAATCATGAGGAGCAGAATTTTTTTTTTAGGTGTTCCCCCGTTATAATAAAGTTGGAAATTACACTGCACAGTCACTTCCCTAAACCAGACTGGTGCCTATAGATCTTTAGTATAGGCTGTAGGGGCTCGCGGTTCTACTGTGTGTTTAGTTTACAGTCAATCATTTATGGAAATGTCACTGCAGTCACTTGAGGTTCTTTACACTGTTTCAGGTCAGGTTTTCCATAGGCCAGCCATGGTAACTGGTAAAAAATATATATGTAGGCTAATGTTGTGGGTTTTCTAGTTTCTCTGATGGTGGCCCCGGGAAGATCTAGTGACATTACAGTCCATATACGTTAAAGGTTCACATATGGACATTTAGGGTTAGTGAAGCTTTGCCAGCAGGTATACACTTGGAGTCCTTTGACGGCTGCCATACAGAGCTCTTCTGGCCTATATGCTAAACATATGGCACAAACCTAGTGCAAAGTGAGTCCTTGCAGTATATATTAGAGATCTATAGGCACCCTATATACGGATTCATGAAGGGACTGTGTAGTGTGATTTCCAACTTGATCATAAACAGGGAACACCTAAACATTTTTTCTCCCATCTGAATAATCAGAGGTTCAAATCCCTAATATAAGAACTAGAACAAATACAATATTAGCACTAAACAACTAACTGGTAGAGAAGGAGAGAAGACCCTGCCCTCGAGGCCTTACAATCTACATTAGAGCCTTATTAAAGTGGCTAGGACTAAGAACTTGACGTTCGAAACGCGTCAGCGCCATCTTCATCCAACGCATGGTATGTCATTTCCTTTTAATTTTTTCTATAAATAAACATTCTGGTTTTTATGTTTGCTGCTGGAAATGTTCCTGTTTTTACCATTATTAAAGGGAGCCTGGACAATCACTTAAGACTATGTTCACATGGCGGATTTTTCCCACAGAAACATACACTGTGTAATTTGCAACAGAAATCCAAGGCAAAGTCTAAAGATTTTTATAGCGTATTCTGCTTTGTTCATGACGCACATCTGGAATCCGCATCAGCAACAAATTTGCCAGTCTGCAATGTGAATTACAGTGTGCATTTCCACTGAAGACATTGGGATGCGCTCTAGATGCGTTTTTAATTAACAAAATGTGTCAAAACACATATTTACATCATGTGAACATATTTTAAGATTACATCTAGACACTGGACCTTTGTTGCAGAAAGGTCTGTGACTGTTCTATTCATACGAATAAAGTTTGCAGAAAACTATATGCTTCAGGAAAAAAAAAACCCTGTTAAAGGGGTTTTGCCACGAAGTAAAATTGACGCGGGAAGCTTGCAAATGAAATAAACATTTTCACCATTCATCGTTATTAAAAATTCTGCACAGTTTTTGTCTTAGCTGCTCCTTTAGTGATCCATTGTTTACAGCTCGTCTTCAGGGGATACGACCAGGGCTGAGAGCTCCTCAGTCCTGGTCGCACATGCTCAGACATCACTTCTCCTCTCAGGCAGCTACTGAGTGTTCAAACCCTAGGTGCTGTCATTCTACTCCTGTCCTCTGTCCTCCTTAGTAATTAGTCAAATAGTGCAAATAAATAAAAAAAGAAACCTCAGTGAGATCTGTGCATTGATAAAGAGAAAAAAACACAACACGGGTTTGGTTCCTGCAGGGATTTGAACCTAGGACCCTTGTGCTGTGAAGCAAAAAGTTTACCTCTCAGCTACTCACAATGCTTTACATAAAACAGACCATTCTTTTTCTAAAGAGAGGAAAGGCCTGGTGATGTCATCCTGCTGGGTCACATGATATGCAATTCAAACAAATCACACACGCCCGCTGAAGAGCTGGATGCAGGAGGTATGAGATGAGATCGTGGCAAAACCCCTTTAAATATGTGGCACGGATATTCATTCTGCTGCATGTGAACACACCCTAACAAATAAAGAAAAGGGTAAATTAAGAGTCTTCCATTAATTTGAGGCTCCAAAATGGCATGCTCTTAAATTCAATTTGTATGTAAGTCAGAACAGGTACATTTTTTAATGTAACCCCAACAACATTTTTTTTTTTTTTTAATGTTATGTGATGGATAGTGAGTTAACACTCCTTTAAAAATAATTTTCTAATCGGTGTCTGTTAGTACATGTGTTTAACGTGAGTTGTGTGACATGCTGACACTTGTAGTTCCTCAGCAGCTGTCTGGGGAACTACAAGTGCCAACATTCCACACCATACCATCACATTAAATACATGTACTAGTAGTATTGGTCTAGATAAGCACGTGTTTACAGTGTATGGTGTGGTACGTTGGCACTTGTAGTTTCACAGCATCTACCTGTAAACAGCTGCTGTGGAACTACAAGTGCCAGCATGCCGCACCACACATGTTAAACATATATACTTATCTAAACCTATATGATTAGTACACATGTTTAACCCTGGAGGGCACCAACATCGCCACACCAGGGTCAACTACATGTAAGACAGTTGAATGATTGCAATGTCCTGATAGAGTGACATCATCACGGGGCGTTATTTAGGATGTGATGTTAGCATACTGAGTCATGCCCCATAAGTCTCAATTCTTATCTAGTAGACAGACGCAAGTCGGGATATCTTAAAGGGGTTGTCTCACTACAAGGATTTCTTTTTACTTTAACGATATTGCAAAAACAAGTCACTTTGCAATATATGTCCATTAACAGTGACCTCCCTATTCCTAGATATCCCCTCTCGTATGGGCTGCATCAGCTCCTCAGGTCGCTATAGCTACAGACCTGCTTGATCTATCCTGATAGGCTGCCAGCACTGGTTGCTATAGCTACAGAGCTGACTTCTACTGCAGCCTAGTAGAAGCCAGTAAACACGCCCCTGAATTCAAAATGAAACCATGGAAACAGGACTGAGGTAAGATGAATCAATGTAGTGAGACAACCCCTTTAAGTCTGAAATCTTGTATGTGGTTACAAATACTCTACGAAAAATTACAATAGAACAGGCAATGTAAATAATGATGCGGAATCCCCAAAAATGATAATTTCCTTAAAATTAACATTCTGTAGGACAGATGACATCAAAATTGATGACCGAATCCCTCGAAATCTTAAAATATAATAAAATATTAACAATACATTTAGGAACCATAAAGTATCTTTCCAACCCTCATAGAAAAACACCTCTCTCATTCCCCTTTACACCAGAGATCTCACGTTTAGTATGTATAGAGAGTCCAGACTGCAAATACACCGCATTACAATACAAACCATAAAAGTGCTGATCTTGCAGCGCGTTTACTGCCAAACTCGGCCTGGAATTCCCACTACACAGGAATCCTCAAACAACCCTGCTCTTATTTATTGCTCTTCTAACGTGCGGCCATTTAAAGAAACAATGTCTGTGAGCTGGAAAAGAAAACCACTAAACATCAATGATTTAACACTTTAATAAGCTTTCATCGTCAGGCACTCAAGCTGCTTTCAATGGAAAGAACTACGTTTATTTGCATTGGTGTCACCATTCAACGAGGGCTAAGGATGGAACGCCAGGAATCCTTTACATGAATAAAATATACTTTGTAACACACTCCATTTACTTACTAGCACCATAAAAAGAGAATTTATCAAACTGTCCATGTTGCAGCTTTCACTTGTTCTGTAGCTGTTTGATTAGCGATAACGTATTTCAAACTGAAGTACCCAGTAAATCAGCTAATCGCCCCAGGTCCTGCTGTCAACAGCCATGCGGTTCCCCTGAATAACATACCGTGCTGCCCCGAAAATAAGACGCCCCCGAAAGTAAGACAGCAGAGATTTTGTAGAATTCCCTAATATAAGGCACCCCCTGAAAATAAGACATAGCGGAAATTACAGAGGGTTGAAGGACCTGTGAAGGGAGGTCATGTGACTGTGATGTCACCACAGGTCCCAAACATGCAAAGGAGAGTAGACAGAAAGTGAGGGATGGAGGGGAGAACAGAGCAATGATACTGACACACACATCTCACAGGATGCCTGCTAGGGCATGCTGGGACTTCGAGTTCCACAGGTCCCAGCATGTCACATTTGCCATCCTTTGAGATAAGTCACGGCAGCGACCATAAAATGACCTGTACATACAGATATCCTATGGTTTGTGTCACTAAACTTTAATATATATATATATATATATATATATATATATATATATATATATATATATATATATATATATACACACACAACACACACACACACACACACACTAGTATAGCATGCTATAATTCATGGAAAAATAAGACACCCCCTGAAAATAAGACATAGCACATCTTTAGGAGCAAAAATTAATATAAGACGCTGTCTTATTTTCTGGTAACAAGGTAGCAGCCATTCCAATGCAATATCATCAAAGTAATACAAGGATGGCTTGGGGCTCACATAAAGGGGTCATAAGCAGAAGACCCACCTCTATGACATCTATGTGACAGACAGATGTTGGCTTCATGAGAGAACCCCTTTAAAAGTGGTAAAAGCAGATTAGCTTTAAACATGTAGGCAAAAATAAAGACTATTACCAAAGACATTGCTGTTCTGAAACTGCTTTGTTAAAAAGATAAGGGAGATTTTATTCTGTTCTCTCTCTGCTCTGATGCTTCAAAAAGCCCTGTCCAGCCATGTCTAGTCACTCCCTGCTGAGTGTTATCAGTAGCACAGAATCTTGATTATTTAGGTTAATGGCAAGTTTTAACACTCTAGAGCTCTGCAGCCTTGTGCACTACAATTTATAAGCCTTCAGCAAGGGAATCAAGAGGCCTAATACAAGGTTGTTGATCTTGCACATATAGTTGTTAGAGGACATTCACATGATTAAATGTTCGGTGCAGACATGTCCACAGTGAGAATGCGTTAGTTTCCTCCTTCAAATTATGCTCGCAAGAGCAGAATTTGCACAATGAAACAACGCAGACTGCCAGGGGGAGATTTCCGCCTTGTACACTTTAGTATTTCACTATGGGTGAATTGACAAGGCGTCTTCAATGCGTATAGCAGTGCATACTGTGCGCAACGCTACGCGGCTGGTATTTTAGAAGTACGTGCTAGCTATGCTGTGCATGTCTGCTAAAAAAAAAAAAATGCATCAAAAAAAAAAAAAAAAAAAAACCTCTGTGTGAAAGCACCCTAGCATGTCCCCACGGCACGGGTTTTGGCCCGGTTTTTTCAGCCGGTTTGTGGTTTTTCAGACCGTCTGAAAACCGGCCAAATGAGCACAATTGTGCTCTATGGAAAACCCGTGCAGCAGTCCCACCGGAGGGGTTTCCGTGGGACGGTTTTGCCGCCGGGGGTTTTTAAAAACAGTGGAGCCAATCTTCCGTCGGTTTCAAGGGAAAGGGATGTGGCTTCTCATGGAGGGGGGCGGGCTGTTCTCCGTTCAGTTGTCCTGTGCAGTGGGAACGCGCCCTTAGGGGATATTTACATGTAGCAAAAATCTGCATCAGAAAAAAACTTCATGCAGTTTTACAACAGTTCTGTGCTATGGTGATGGCCTGTGCAGTTTTTGACAGGTAGAACACATTTACTTTACATATTTCACCTGTAAAAACCATGTAGCCAGTTATTGCAATGCAAAGCTCCTGCAGATAGCAGCAAAATCGCATACAGTGTTTCAGATGCAGTTTAAACTGCACTTCAATGGCTACATGTGAATATAACCTTAGGCTATGTCTACACAGCACAGAGTTTGTCACCGGATTTACGGCACATTCAGTATCTAAAATCCGACTGCAGCCAGTGCTGTGTGGATCGCAATGAACAATCCTTGCTGTAGTCTACATAGTCCAAATTTTTTAAAATCTACCGGATACTGGCGGATTTTCAAACCTGCTAGATCTTCTGTAGGATTGCCGTCAGGTTTCTGTACATTCGATGTACGGGGCCGACAACAAATCTGAAAAAAGGGCAAATCTGCACCAAAAACCGCGGTCAAGCAATGTTAAAATGTCATCAGATTTTAGACGCCATTTTTACATTGCTGTGTAGACATAGAAGGGCAATTGCAATCTTGGACTTCCCTCTACAGTTATAACTCCTAAACATTGTGCTAACGTGTGAAATCCCCCCCAGCTCTGTACTTGCTTTCATTATAATGATGATAGCTAGGATTTATGAGTCACTATGTAAACTGTACAGAGCTGCAATTATCATTTTCATGACAGCACTACACAACCCCCCCAGCTCTGAACTGCTGTCCTCTGCTCCCATTCCTGTTAGTAAGTCCTGCCAGCAGGACTCAAAGATAAACAGTTCTCCTCCCCTGTAATAACTATAATTACTTCTATTCACTTGCAAACTACAGGCTGGCAAGAGTGAATGCAGCCAGACTATTTCCTGCTCAGGTCCACCCACTATAGGGGAGTGTTCCTGAGCTGAGTCCGGCATCAAAGCACACCCACTGAATGTGATGTAATGTTTAGTGAGGCCATGTGAACAATGAACGTCACATGGTTTGCAGAGGATAGAGAGGAGAGGGGGCTCTTTGCCTGGTTCTCCACAGCAGGACAGGTAAATTATTTTGAATAAGTATTAATTACAAAGCTTAATATAATACAGTTGTAATCCCTATAACGAAGATAATCCCGGAGAGCTCCTTTAACAGTTTTTTTTCACTTTCTGCCCATCAGCGGTGTGTTTAAGTAGGCAGAGTGATGATATTGGTGTGCTCGCGGGTGGTTCACACGCTGCATAGCCTAATACGATGTCATATTTGGTCATCGTTAGAGGCATGGCCTGGTGTGGTGTCATGTATTTTGGCAGGGCCCACTCCACTACTATGCCCAATGGCCCATAATGCTGTTAAAATGGCCCTGGTACACAGGCCTTTACTACAGAGAGTACATGTAATGGGAGTGAAGAACAGGGCAGGGTTCTCACATCGCAGTTGGAAAATGCAACAAAACGCATGGGTTATTTTACCCCAATTTCACTTGAGCGCCAAATAAGAGAGTTACAAATCTACCAGCACTAAAAGAGCGCAAGCGTCTAATTACTTGCGTTTTTGGCATCGTTAAAAAAAACTAACAAAAATGCAGTGTGAGCCTAATACAGCTGTTCCTGCATGTACGGCCCCACCCCCGCAATGTTTAAAGGTACGCAAATCACGTGACCTGTACAAACTATTAATCAGACCCTATCAGTACTTACTACAGGGAATCTGGGAACTCTGCCAACGAGGGCTGTTTGTAAATATTTGACTACATTCGTATGTGGTCTTACATATACTTGGTGGCATTACACAGGCATCTCCTCTCCTTCACTAGTACTATACATGGCCAATCTATGGCCACAATCAGGAGTCAGTCCGGGGTCAAACGCTGTCACCATGGGGCAGCACTGTGCCAGGGAGCCACAAACCCTTCAGGAAAACTGCAGGTGATTTCCTGCAAACTGCAGCAAATACAGGTGAGGCAGGTGTTTTTATATGCTTTGCCTGAACGTGCCACAGAACTGCAGCAACCCACAGTAAGGGTATGTTCACATGGCGTGTTGAGTCCGTATGAACATACGTTTTTAGATACGTTTTTGGATCCGTCTGTCGGACCCTAACACGTATCTAATAATGAGCAATATGATTTACATTGCTTTTACTATGAAACACGCATCGGCGTTCAGTCGAGTGATCACCGATGTGCGTCTCACTGCGTCTTTCAGATCCATCCCAAGAATTGTCATGTCAATTCTTGGTTTGAAAGACGCAGCAGGAGCCCTATAGTAAACTATAGGGTGCGATCCTGCTGCATCCAAACACGCAGCTGCATGTTCGATACATGTTGGATCAGTTTAGGATCCAATCACTACTGCGTCTTTTGATGCGATTTTCAGATCCAAAATCAGATCCAAAAACACTGTGTGAACAAGCCCTTAAGGGGGCGTTGGCACAGCGCCTACCCGGTGTATAGTGGCACGTACTGTGTGTGCTGTTTTACAAGTACGTGCTGGCCTGTGCGTACTTCTAAATCGTTGCGGCCTGGCCCCCATTTATTCTCCCCGGCTCAAGCGGTTGCAGTGTACAATCTTAGCCTGTTCACACAGTGCGGTAATGTGGCGGTTAAAAACCACATTAAAAGCGTGCGCGTGTTTCATTACTGCGATCTGCCATGGTTTTGTTCTGCAGGAATCGGCTCTGCGGTTTTAACAGGTGAAACAAACTTATTTTGCATGTTTTACCTGTAAAAGCAGCATAGCTGATTATCACATCAAAAAGACTGTGGCAAACCGTGAAGTCACCACACATGGTATCCCCGGGTATAGTTTGCATGTAGTTTTGACATAACTGCACTGTGTGAATACACAGTTAACATTCTCTAACAATAATATACTATTACACATTAGCCCCAGGGTGTCTAACACTCCACCTACACCAGGTCTGTCTACACTCCCTGCACCTGGGATAGAAAATAAACTGCTCTGATCTTAGGCCGCGTGCACACTGCATTTGGCCATACGTTATGACGTATACATTAAACGGATGCCAATCGTGCACTGTTTGAGCAGACGTTTGATGTCCGTTTTTTTTTTTTTTCTCTTTTTATAACTAGCTTTTCATTGGCTGTCACCTGTTTTTCCCTACAATTTGATTGGCTAGCTTTGTTTATATTTCTATGACAGATACGTTTGCAACATGGGCACAAACACTAGGATCCGTTTTCCATTGACATACATTGTAAAAAAAAAAATGTATGCTGTAATGTATATGCTTTTTTTTTTTTTTTTAAATCTGAAAAAGCACAGCACCCTGCGCCCTCCCTCTGTTAAGTTTAAACACTTATTTGACGGAAAGTATAAAAACAGACACTATGAAAATGCCTGTTGCACATCCGTCACCATATACGAGTCAATTAACTTGTTAACACATCCGTTTTTACCTGCGTCAAAACAGATCCGTCATCCATGCAAAATAACGTAGTGTGCACTCAGCCTTAGGGTATGTTCACACGGTGTATCGCGGCACGTATAGTAGGCACCGCAATACACCGTGTGTTTCAGGAGCTCGCTCTAATCAATGCATATTCCCGAGGCAGGGGGGGGGGTCCGGGCACTGTCCCCATAGACATGCATTACTCGTGGCGCGTAATCGCGTGTCACTTACCTCCCCGCACATACAATACAATTGTATTGTACGTGCGGGGGAACGAGGCGTAATCCATAGTTCTCTATGAGAGCTATGGATTAACGTAATAGCGGGGCGCATTTCGCCACGTATTAAGCGCAATACGCGGCAAAAGACGCCTGAAAATAAGCCGTGTGAACATAACCTTAGCCTGCTAGAAATAACAAGGGGCAGATTAAGTCCAGGTTGCGGTGGTATCTGAAACCAGGCACAGAAATCTGCACATGGGGTCAATAACCTGAAGATGTGACAGAAAACATAAAATACATACAAGTAAATACATGCACTGCCTGGGTCGTGAACAAAATAGATTCTATAGGTTTGTTCTTAAGTTGAAAGTGAATATAAGTTGGAACAGGAACATTTAACCGCAACTCCAGCCAAATGTAAAAATCTATATTGTAATATATATATGTGTGTGTGTGTGTATATACACACATATACAGGCAGTCCCCAACTTACACCGTTCCGGCTTACATCTGTCCCCTAGTTACAAACGGAGACTTATGGGGCATGCTGGCACTTGTAGTTCTATGTTCCACAGCAGATAGTAGCTGTAGAATAACAAGTTCCAAGATGCCACATCAGCACATAAGGGGAAAATTAGGTGAAATCTTCTTAACAGGGGCACAGGCAGCAAAACAAATGCAAAAATCCTTCCCTGCACTATCCAGAACTGAAAAAAAACAAAACACAAAACCTTTTGTGCTGGAGTTACATTTAATAAATATACCTGTTCCGATTTACATACAAATTCAACTTAAGAACAAACCTACAGTCCCTATCCCGTTCATAACCCGGAGACCGCATGAAAAAAAAAATATATATACATATATATAAATATATATAATATATTATATATTATACATATTATATATGGTTAATAATACATAATTATAATAATAATAATAATAATAATATATATAATACACAACACACACACACACATACATATAGATACAGTGGGGAAAGTAAGTATTGATCCACTGGCGATTTTGCAAGATTTACCACCTACAAAGAATGGAGGTCTGTAATTTTTATCATAGGTGCACTTCAATTGTGAGAGACAGAATCTAAAAAGAATCCAGAAAATCACATTGTATGATTTTTAAATAATTATTTTGCATTATATTGCTTAAAAAAAAAAAAAAAGAATTTGATATATTAGAAAAACAGAACAGTTTGCAATTCCAGAGCTCAGACGTTTCCTGTAGCTCTTGACCCAGTTTGCACCCACTGCAGCAGGGATTTTGGCCCACTCCTCCATACAGATCTTCTCCAGATCTTTCAGGTTAAAGGAGTTGTCTCACTACAGGCTTTCAGCCTACTTCAATGTGTCTGGCAGCAAAGGATTTTTGAATTCAGGGGCGTGCTTCTTGTCTGCCTCTTCTCCTCCCCCTTCTCCCCTCCCCTCAGCACACAGACAGCTCTCCTCCTCTGACTGCAGTAACTTCTATACAGCAGGGAGAGGGCGAGGGGGTTTGCTGCCAGAGTTAACCCTGTGTGTGCCTGCCTAGGTCTGCTCCCAGCTGCTCACTGCTGGATCAGCTACACTATGCTGCTGTGGCCGAGCTCTTGCTGCTCCTCTCCACAGAGTCAGGAGACAGCAGGGAGAGGGCTGATCTATGAGTGGCTATGGAGCCAAAGGTCTGTGAAGCTGTGTATGCTAATAGCAGAGCAGGGGGGGATGTAAAGGTTCCTATACCCCCTGCTTAGCATACAAATCTCCACGGACATCTCAAGCAACAACAAACAAACCCTGTCAGAACAGACACAGGGCAGCTGTGAAGTGAGTTACTATAATCACGATGTGTCACTAATACAGCAGAGCAGGGAGGGATATGAACCATTCACATGCCCCCCTGATCTGTTCTATTAGTATAGTCAAAGCTCCACAGACACATGGCAATTATAGTAACACACTTCACTGCTGTCACATCTACTGACCACAGATCAGCCTCACCTCTGCTCTCCTCAATCTGTGTAGAGAGCAGGAGAGAGCAGGCGCACACAGGGTTAATCCACACAGACACAGAAGCCAGAGCCCTCCCCCTCCCTCCACTACAGAAGCATACTGTGTGGGAGGGGCTCTGTACTCCAACCTGTATTCAGAAGCTGATGAGTCACCAGCACTGACAGCCAGTGAGATAAAAATCAACTGGTCGGTGGCTATAGTGATTTGAGAAGCTGATGCACTCCTACTACCAGGGATAACTCAAATTCCGTAGGACATTTGTAATGAACATATATTGCAAAGCTGCTTGTTATTTTAAAGATCTTTTAATTAAAACCCAATCATTGTAGCGAGACAACCCCTTTAAGGGGCTGTCATGCACGATTTCTGCCTCCTATACCTTTGTATTTATCAGTGTATAAATGACACAAAGAATTGACACATTAATTCCTTTAAGACTCGCACAGTACCGAAAAATAAGCGACTAAAATGTCTGACAATGATTTTACATTGCACTCAATAAGTGTATTTTGCCACGTCCATCAGCGAAAATGACACACTAAAATAAGTGAACATACCCTAAGTGAATGGAGAGCGAGCCTTTTCTCTGTGTTAGGACGAGAATCCGCAAGTTGACATGAGCAACTCGCCAGAAGTGACCAAGGCGGGGGACAGCTTGGTGTTAAGGTACCTCTCTGAACCAAATGACTTTCCGTTAACACCTCTGTAACTTCTATTTTGCTGTCTGTGCCTCTGTTAAGGAGATCTCACCTCACTTTTTGTCCCTCAAGAAAATCATATTGGTGCCACACTCTTGGTTATATCGGTCTTGGGATGCCCAATGGAAGGATTTTCATTTCTGTAGAAGACTTAAAGGGGTTGTCTCACTACAAAGAATAGCTTTCAACATGTAGGGAACATTAAATAAAGACATTTTACAAATATATTGCGTTCATTTTTTTTTGTTAAGGAGCTACAAGTGATTTTTCACCTTCTGTGCTCTCTCTGGTTCCCCAAGTGACCGACCTGTGTACATCTCTCCCCCCTGCTGTTTGTTCTATCTGATAGCAGGGAGTGATGTCATCTTACAGGTAGCAGTGACAGTTGACAGTGAGAGCTTGTTTGTTATCTAATCTTTCAGAAAGTAATTACTGCTGTTTACTTAATCCTCATGTGGTCAGGACCAGGGAAGCTTCTCAGTTAATCTAATTAGCAGAAATCTGAATACAAGGAGCTCATATGCTAATTACAAACAGCTTGACCAGGAAGTGGCAGAGCAAAACAGCATTATTTCATTCACGCATCCTATGAAACTTTGAGATGAGACAACCCCTTTAAGTTAAATCCACTGCACGCCTTGTCTTGAATTCATGAATCTTATATCAGTCATAACACCAAACATATAGATGAACAGGTAAAGTAATTTTCCATAGTGTAAAAATCAAGCGAGATGCTGCAAATGGCAATGGTGGAAGTCCAGACATACGTGCAACGTTCCAGCATGGGTTGGCCTTCTTTCGGTCACACCTGGAGGAAGAGAGTCTGGTGGCACATGTGCAAGCGGCTGCAGTGTAAAGAATTCAACGCTGCTAAAAGAGCACAAAGGGGTGTCCACGGTGTATTTGCAGGGTGTAATTGCACTGCAATGGGAAATGAAGGTTGACTGGTGGCCGGGTCGGAGCGCTGTTAGGCAATGTTCACACGGATGATTTCAGAACTGATTCACGTCGGA